>JARQWZ010003316.1:120000-122500 GCA_033150135.1 Gobio occitaniae | reverse complement strand
ATCACAGCTGGCAAAGTGTAAATCTTCAGCCAATCTACTGAAATTGAAAATGTGCTCTATGCCAAGTTGAAATGGCTCCCCTCCTGTTCATCCAGTGAGTGAGAGAGAGGAGAGTTGTTGTTATGAGAGACACTGGAGGAAGAGGATACAACATTGACTGCCACCCAACTTTGCCAGTTCTTGACGTGTAAAACGTGCAAATGGAGAAAACAAGAAATATCCTGCTTTAGATTCCTTGTGGTCTTGTAGATGTACCAAAGCACATTGGTGTTCCAGCCAACCAATAGGGGAGATTTAATTTGATTTGTTCGAGTCAGTATGAAGTCTGTGAATAGCTAGACAGACTGATAAGCATTAGATGGAGAGACAGATGATTTTAAAAGCAAACAGCTGTTGAACAGAAGACTGCAGCACCCTAAAAATACGTGAAAGCATCTCTATGCAGGAACAGCAGAAACTGTGATGTACAGTAGTTTGTGATATACAGTAGTTCGATACAGTGGTTTGTGATATACAGTAGTTCGATACAGTGGTTTGTGATATACAGTAGTTCGATACAGTGGTTTGTGATATACAGTAGTTCGATACAGTGGTTTGTGATATACAGTGGTTTGTGATATACAGTGGTGTGTGAAATACAGTGGTGTGTGATATACAGTGGTGTGTGAAATACAGTGGTGTGTGATATACATTGGTGTGTTATACAGTGGTGTGTGATATACAGTGGTGTGTGATATACAGTGGTGTGTGATATACAGTGGTGTGTGAAATACAGTGGTGTGTGATATACATTGGTGTGTTATACAGTGGTGTGTGATATACAGTGGTGTGTGATATACAGTGGTGTGTGATATGCAGTGGTTTGTGATATACAGTGGTTTGTGATATACAGTGGTTTGTGATATACAGTGGTGTGTGATATACAGTGGTGTGTGAAATACAGTGGTGTGTGATATACATTGGTGTGTTATACAGTGGTGTGTGATATACAGTGGTGTGTGATATACAGTGGTGTGTGATATACAGTGGTGTGTGATATACAGTGGTTTGTGATATACAGTGGTGTGTGATATACAGTGGTGTGTGATATACAGTGGTTTGTGATATACAGTGGTTTGTGATATACAGTGGTGTGTGATATACAGTGGTGTGTGAAATACAGTGGTGTGTGATATACATTGGTGTGTTATACAGTGGTGTGTGATATACAGTGGTGTGTGATATACAGTGGTGTGTGATATACAGGGGTTTGTGATATACAGTGGTGTGTGATATACAGTGGTGTGTGATATACAGTGGTGTGTGATATACAGTGGTTTGTGATATACAGTGGTGTGTGATATACAGTGGTGTGTGATATACAGTTGTTTGTGATATAGAGTAGTTCGATACAGTGGTTTGTGATATACAGTAGTTCGATACAGTGGTTTGTGATATACAGTAGTTCGATACAGTGGTTTGTGATATACAGTGGTGTGTGATATGCAGTGGTGTGTGATATACAGTGGTGTGTGATATACAGTGGTGTGTGATATACAGTGGTGTGTGATATGCAGTGGTGTGTGATATACAGTGGTTTGTGATATACAGTAGTTCGATACAGTGGTTTGTGATATACAGTAGTTCGATACAGTGGTTTGTGATATACAGTGGTGTGTGATATGCAGTGGTGTGTGATATACAGTGGTTTGTGATATACAGTGGTTTGTGATATACAGTGGTGTGTGATATGCAGTGGTTTGTGATATACAGTGGTTTGTGATATACAGTAGTTCGATACAGTGGTTTGTGATATACAGTGGTTTGTGATATACAGTGGTGTGTGATATACAGTGGTTTGTGGTTTGTGATATACAGTGGTTTGTGATATACAGTGGTGTGTGATATGCAGTGGTTTGTGATATACAGTGGTTTGTGATATACAGTAGTTCGATACAGTGGTTTGTGATATACAGTGGTTTGTGATATACAGTGGTGTGTGATATACAGTGGTTTGTGGTTTGTGATATACAGTGGTGTGTGATATGCAGTGGTGTGTGATATACAGTGGTTTGTGATATACAGTGGTTTGTGATATACAGTGGTTTGTGGTTTGTGATATACAGTGGTTTGTGATATACAGTGGTGTGTGATATACAGTGGTTTGTGGTTTGTGATATACAGTGGTTTGTGATATACAGTGGTGTGTGATATGCAGTGGTTTGTGATATACAGTGGTTTGTGATATACAGTAGTTCGATACAGTGGTTTGTGATATACAGTGGTTTGTGATATACAGTGGTGTGTGATATACAGTGGTTTGTGGTTTGTGATATACAGTGGTGTGTGATATGCAGTGGTGTGTGATATACAGTGGTTTGTGATATACAGCGGTTTGTGATATACAGTGGTTTGTGGTTTGTGATATACAGTGGTTTGTGATATACAGTGGTGTGTGATATGCAGTGGTTTGTGATATACAGTGGTTTGTGATATACAGTAGTTCGATACAGTGGTTTGT
>JARQWZ010003316.1:90000-115000 GCA_033150135.1 Gobio occitaniae | reverse complement strand
TTTGCCGGAGGAGTGGGTTCTGGGACTGGGACTGGGTCTCGAATCTCCACATCGGGTGCACCTGCAACCATGGCTTGCAGAAGAGTGCGGACATGAGCATGTACGGCATTCTTGTCTGAGTGTGAAAACATTGTCAGCTGCTTAAATTTTGGCCAGAGGAATGTTGCGATCTTGTATTATCACTTTACGCGCGAACCAGTCTTCGTGCCGTTTACGCACAACAGCTTGCTGAGGGGAGTCCAGGGCATTGGGTTGGCAGTGGCGTTTCAGTTTCTCACACCAGAAACACACACTATTAAGTGTTGGATACTTGTCTCCCTTAAGTTCCCGCTGTGCTTCATCGAACGGCTTCAGAAAACCCAGTGTGTCCGGTGCTATTTTTTCAATGCGCGCGCTCTCCCCTCGTGCCTCC
Source organism: Gobio occitaniae (assembly GCA_033150135.1). Lineage (NCBI taxonomy): Eukaryota > Metazoa > Chordata > Actinopteri > Cypriniformes > Gobionidae > Gobio > Gobio occitaniae. Next base: position 114,588 of record JARQWZ010003316.1, on the reverse strand, counting down.
AGCTTTTCATGGAGCTCAGGATAAATGGCCTGTATAGAAGTCAGTGTGAGGTACACTGTACTGAACCGAGTATCTCCCATTTGCAGCAATGTTGTTGACAGTTGCGCAGCCAGCCCCAACTGTTTAACGTACCTCACTAATGATTTAGCAGCAGAAATGGTATCTCCTATGTCCGGAGCACCGTCGGCTTTGGATAACTCGGCAATGTTCTTTGACTCTTCCAAAGGGAACATTGCAGTTGTCAGGGTTTTATTCACTAGTTCCATATCCTCACTTATGAAATGGCATGTGATTGTCAAATAACTGATTTTCCTATAATCCTCTGTCCACATGTCTGTGGTCATTTCGACTGTGCCATCCTTCAACAAAGTCTTAAGTTTCTGAACTAAAGCTTCCCTCTTTTCTTCTGCCATCTCAGTGCACCTTTTCGCAATTGTCACATGGCGGGGAATAACAGAGTTTACGCAAACCCTCCCATACGCAGCCCCGACATTGATTAGTTCTTGTGCCAGCTCTTCAAACCCCTCACCATTTACAATATTAAAAGGCCTAATGTCTTTACAGCAAAAGCGGACACACTTCTCCGTCACCGTTTGTTTCACCTTTGCAGGGATGGGTTTTGATGCTGTAACGAATGATGTGATTGTTGGTTGATCCTGGGAACTGGCAGGTGTTGAACAGCTTCAATCAGCATGCCTTATTCAGTGACGAATTCCCTGTCGTTTTGCTGTCGTACTTTAACAGAATGTCGCATTTTTTGCATTTTACATAACCCACTGGCTCATTATTCTCATTATGCACATGGTCAAACGTTTTCCACACCTCAGACTTTGCTTTCTTTGCCAGTGCAACCAAAACGTAATCGCCAGAGGCCAGCCTCCGTTTCACCTCCTCAGCATCCATTTTCGCGATGAAAGAAAAACGCATCACCTGACTGCTCATTTTACCGCGCAAGCCTGAGCCCGGCACGAGTCTGGGTAAAATGATAGAAATTAAGACCGAACCCGACCCAGTCGGGTTAGGGCAAAGATTTTCAGCTCTACTGTGAAGAGCTCCGGCACTGTGAAGAGCTGCAGTTGCAGAAATGATTTCAAACATAATACCATCAACAGTTTTTATTCATCATTTGACTTCTATTAACTAAATTAAATCAATGTTTGGTTTTAAAATGTCCATTGGGAACCCTTTTAAGGTAGTTTGCAGAAAGGTTAGGATTATAAACACATTTATTTATAAGATAATTATAAGAGAATTGTATGAGATAAAAATATTGTAAGATTGTCCTGTTGAAAAGTTTCTTCATATTGTGTGTTTCCTCTTTTGTAATAGTTGTGTGTTTGAGACTCAATCATAAGAAGTCTGGATCTCCTCATCGTGTTGGGAAGAGAACCTGGACCTGGATGGGATTTTTCACAAACACATCACAGTTTAATCTCAAAAAGTTCCAGTGTGGTCTTAACAAAGGGTGCACTAATAGAGTCTTTATCTCCTGAGAGAACATGATATTGTGATTCACAGGGTTATTTTGAAGCGGAGCGGTGGGTAACCGGCTACTTGTCATACCGCTACTAATATAGACCCTGAGTCAGTTGTGTCTGCCATGTACTTACCAAAGCTCTGACTTCCACAAAGACATGACCGGGTTAAGTGCTTGTTTTAGTTAACATTAACAGCACACGATAGTGTTGCTGCACTTCCGCTGGCGTAACGAGACCAGTTTTAAATAGATGGAGTCTGACCTTGATATGGCAGGTAATGATGCTGTGACGTGTGTTGTTCGACAGCATTACCATGAGCGCTCGTGCAGTGAACCGCTCTGTTGCTCGCTGTAAACTGTAGAAACGGGACAGTGGTGCTGCGGTGTCATCATGTCTCAGTCCGGTTGGAAGAAAGCTAGAGTCCGGTCCAATGTTTGAGGAGTCCTGTCCCCGTCCTAAATAATAAAATAATCATTTGTTACATTTATATAGCGCTTCTCTAGGTACTCAAAGTGCTTTACATATAGAAGAAGGGAATCTCCTCAATGTGCAGCACCTCCGTGATGATGATGCGACGGCAGCCGTATTACGCCAGAACGCCCACCTCACACCAACCGCGGAGACGGAGTGATGAAGCCAATCATATATGGGGAGGGTTAGCAGGCCATGATGGACAGAGGTCAACGGGATTCTGTATGCCCACAGAGAGTCAGGACCTCGGTTTAACGCCTCATCTGAAGGACGGTGCTCTCTGACAGTATAGTGTCCATCACTATATACTGGGCGTTTGGACCCACACAGAGCACAGGGTGAGCGCCCCCTGCTGGCCTCACTAACACCTCCTCCAGCACACACCTATCTTTCCCAGGAGTCTCCCATCCAGAGACTGCCCAGGCTCAGCCCTGCTCAGCTCCAGTGGGAAACCAGTCTTGGGCTACAGGGAGATATGACGGCTGGCTAAACACAGGCTGCGCGACTATAAGGGAAGATTTCCTCAAAATGTACGTCAGCATGCATGTTTAAGGGACATCATTAAAAATGAACGCATACATATACAAAATATGTTTTTTAATATTACTATTTAGGTTTCATTTTTTTAATTTCAGTTAGCTTTAGGCCCGTCCACACTGAGACGCATTTAGCTGTATGCGTACAAATTTGGGAAACCGCTATTTTTTTAAACCAGGTCCCAGAGTGGATAAATCTGAAAACGACACCCTTGCGTTTTCGTGTGTACAGCCAATCCGTATATATTCTGTGAAACAGTGATGTCATCACACCACATCTTGCGTACGGCTTGCATAGACTAGTCGAGTAGTCGAGAGATCGACTTCTTCAACCACTAGTCGGCACTGTCGGATATAATCGACTACTTGAGTGTGCATTAAACATGAATTAATTCAAAATAGCGAACATCACCAACAGACACCAAGTAATTAATCAAGAGTGACAGAAATATTGTAATTTGCCAACTCTGTAAGAATACTTTAAAATACAACAGCAGTACGAGGGCTCTGCACAATCATCTACGATAGAAACACCCAACAACAAAGGCAAATGTTAATGAGACGCACACCACGAAGCAAACAAGCACTGGTGAATTCTGTAAAGCCAGATTAAAGAGAGGAGAAGACAAGTAATAACAGATTTACTTGTGGATTTAATAGTAAAGCCCTGCACGGGCCAAAGACACTCAGGCCCTAGCCCGGCCCGTGTCAGACAGCTCATCAAACTCTCTGCCCTAGCCCGGTCCGTGTCAGACAGCTCATCAAACTCTCTGCCCTAGCCCGGCCCGTGTCAGACAGCTCATCAAACTCTCTGCCCTAGCCCGGTCCGTGTCAGACAGCTCATCAAACTCTCTGCCCTAGCCCGGTCCATGTCAGACAGCTCATCAAACTCTCGGCCCTAGCCCGGTCCGTGTCATACAGCTCATCAAACTCTCTGCCCTAGCCCGGTCCATGTCAGACAGCTCATCAAACTCTCGGCCCTAGCCCGGTCCATGTCAGACAGCTCATCAAACTCTCGGCCCTAGCCCGGTCCGTGTCAGACAGCTCATCAAACTCTCGGCCCTAGCCCGGTCCGTGTCAGACAGCTCATCAAACTCTAAGCCCTAGCCCGGTCCGTGTCAGACAGCTCATCAAACTCTCGGCCCTAGCCCGGTCCGTGTCAGACAGCTCATCAAACTCTCAGCCCTAGCCCGGTCCATGTCAGACAGCTCATCAAACTCTCGGCCCTAGCCCGGCCCGTGTCAGACAGCTCATCAAACTCTCGGCCCTAGCCCGGCCCGTGTCAGACAGCTCATCAAACTCTCGGCCCTAGCCCAGCCCGTGTCTGACAGCTCATCAAACTCAAGGCCCTAGCCCGGCCCGTGTCAGACAGCTCATCAAACTCTAAGCCCTAGCCCGGCCCGTGTCAGACAGCTCATCAAACTCTCGGCCCTAGCCCGGCCCGTGTCAGACAGCTCATCAAACTCACGGCCCTAGCCCGGCCCGTGTCAGGCAGCTCATCAAACTCTCAGCCCTAGCCCGGCCCGTGTCTGACAGCTCATCAAACTCTCAGCCCTAGCCCGGCCCGTGTCAGACAGCTCATCAAACTCACGGCCCTAGCCCGGCCCGTGTCAGACAGCTCATCAAACTCACGGCCCTAGCCCGGCCCGTGTCAGACAGCTCATCAAACTCACGGCCCTAGCCCGGCCCGTGTCAGACAGCTCATCAAACTCTCAGCCCAAGCCCGGCCGTGTCAGACAGCTCATCAAACTCTCAGCCCTAGCCCGGCCCGTGTCAGACAGCTCATCAAACTCTCAGCCCTAGCCCGGCCCGTGTCAGACAGGTCATCAAATTCTCAGCCCTAGCCCGGCCCGTGTCTGACAGCTCATCAAACTCTCAGCCCTAGCCCGGCCCATGTCAGACAGCTCATCAAACTCTCGGCCAGAGCCCGGCCCGTGTCTGACAGCTCATCAAACTCTCGGCCCGAGCCCGGCCCGTGTCAGACAGCTCATCAAACTCTCGGCCCGAGCCCAGTCCGTGTCAGACAGCTCATCAAACTCTCGGCCCGAGCCCGGCCCGTGTCAGACAGTTCATCAAACTCTCGGCCCGAGCCCGGCCCGTGTCAGACAGCTCATCAAACTCTCGGCCCGAGCCCGGCCCGTGTCAGACAGCTCATTAAACTCTAAGCCCGAGCCCGGCCCGTGTCAGACAGCTCATCAAACTCTCGGCCCGAGCCCGGCCCGTGTCAGACAGCTCATCAAACTCTCGGCCCGAGCCCGGCCCGTGTCTGACAGCTCATCAAACTCTCGGCCCGAGCCCGGCCCGTGTCAGACAGCTCATCAAACTCTCGGCCCGAGCCCAGCCCGTGTCAGACAGCTCATCAAACTCTCGGCCCGAGCCCGGCCCGTGTCAGACAGCTCATTAAACTCTAAGCCCGAGCCCGGCCCGTGTCAGACAGCTCATCAAACTCTCGGCCCGAGCCCGGCCCGTGTCAGACAGCTCATCAAACTCTAAGCCCGAGCCCGGCCCGTGTCAGACAGCTCATCAAACTCTTGGCCCGAGCCCGGCCCGTGTCAGACAGCTCATCAAACTCTAAGCCCGAGCCCGGCCCGTGTCAGACAGCTCATCAAACTCTAAGCCCGAGCCCGGCCCGTGTCAGACAGCTCATCCAACTCTCGGCCCGAGTCCGAATGGAGCTCGTGTTTTTTATTTATCCTCACTATTACACACTGTTGCAGCTATTAAAATAGTTCAGTTTTGTTTTTAATGTCAGTTAAAATTTATATTTCGTTTCATTTATTTATTAAGTTAATTTAGAAAAATGATTGGAGCATGTTTTGTTTGTTAAATTAAGGGTTAGTTTTTTGAAGTTAGGATCAAGCAGCCAGCGGCCGACAGTGAGTTAACCACATGTTTGATCAGCCTCTCAAATCAACACTTAACACTTGCCTATAATAAAATACAAGATATAAAACACTTCAAGCATCACAATATTAGTTTAAACGTTTACTATCACCACCACAGTAAAAACTGAGGCTGCTCACAAACGAAACGGGCTATTATCTAAACTAATAAACAAAATAAAAATAAAAAAACAAATAAACAAAACAAATATAAATCTGATCTTCAATTCCCGCACTATAGATGCACATTTTACGGAGTTCACGTCAACGAAAGCAACATGAGCTGCATTTTATTTATCATTAGCTAATTTCAAAATTAATGACCGCAATAGGAGAAGGAAGGCATTTACTCCTGTTTTTTTTACAATCAGATAGATATGTGATCAGAGAAAATGGATGAAGTGAGCAGGTGTAGAAAGGCCATAACTCTTGCAGCTGAAGACGCGCTCACTGCTGCTGGCGCGACTCTAAACACTGAGTCGCAGGAGCATGGCATTGTGTTGTTTCCACCAGCGCAGCACATCTCATAGTTTATTTGAATTAATTAATGTCTAAAATATAAATATTTTTATATTTATAGCCTAAAACAGGTCCGAAGCCCGGCCCGCGTGTGAAGTATGACGGGAAAATTGTCTAGAAGCTTAGACATGAAAATGCAGGGCTCTATTTTATAGTGAAGGATATAAGAGCACTCTCTGCAGTTTCAGGAGGGCTTCAGGGGAATTATCAACTTCTGTGAACCCAGTTACACCGCTCCATCCAATGCTACACTCAGCAAAGCCAATTATAGTTTGCATATACGATGCAAATGTTAGGTTTGCAATGTTGCGTGCAGCTATTTATTTGGCTTTACTCTGTAAACATGAAAATTAAAATATGTCTTAATTCTAATGTATTGAGAGTTTACTTATGTAATTGTTGCATTAAGCTATGAATTAATGAACATTTCATGTCTTTTTCATGTATTTCTGTATAACTATTTCATGTCTTTTAATTTACAGTAGCATGAACCACGAGTAGTCGAGTAACTCAAGAATTGAAATCGACTAGCAGAAATTAGTAGTCGAGCAACTCCTAGGCTGTGTTCGGAATCGCCCCCTATACCCTTAAATAGGGCACTATTTGAGTGAACATCCATTTGTATTATCTCGCACATGCTCCAAGTCTTCTTCTCTGTTTTAGTGTATTTCTGTGGCAGTATTACAGCGCCACACACTGGTCTGGCATGTGTACTACATCGTTTTGAGTCAGTATCAGTGGTTTCGTGTGTACGCAGATATTTCTGGAGACGAGGAAACAAAAGATCGGATAGGGAAAGCTCTGGCTTCGTGTGGATGTGGCCTTAGTTTTCATTTTTCCCATTTAATCATTGTGTGAAGTGCTTCAACTGAAACTCATTTCAGTTTATTACCAAGGTAGTAATATAAAGTAATATTTATATTAGGGCTGTCAAAAGATAAATCGCGATTAATCGCATCCAAAATAAAAGTTTGTGTTTACATAATATATGTGTGTGTACTCTGTTAATTATTATTTATATAGAAATACACAAGCATTTATATATTTAAGAAAAAATATTATTTTTATATATAAAACATTAATATTTATATATATATTATAGATTATATAAATGTATATACAGTATATACATGCAAATATTTCTTAAATATATACATGAATGTGTGTGTATTTATATATAAATAATAATTAACCGAGTACACACACATATATTATGTAAACACAAACTTTTATTTTGGATGCGATTAATCGTGAATAATCTTTTGACAGCCCTAATTTATATTTTATTTTATTTCAGATACATTTTAATTAAGAGAAATATATTTAATAGTTAATGATAATATCCTGTGTTCTCTCTGTATCTTTGAGTTCATCGGTTATGATTAAGCAGTCTTCAAAAACAGATGCAAAACCACAATAAGACCCATCTGCCCTGGTCTGACCTCTGACCTCTGACTCTCCTGTAGTCCGTCTTCACGGATTCAAGGGTCAAGGGTCACAGAGGGAGGGACTGGATTTGACAGCGTCTGGTAGGTTTTGAAGACATTCAGGAAGTGTTTTCTTTGAGACCTGCTGAAGTAAATGAGATACACTTGAGCAGAACCGGATATTCCCCTCCGTTATGTTGGATTCACCCAAATGTCACCTAAACATAAGACCGTCTCTTCCTCTCGGAGTAGCCAGTATAATATGTAACTGTGCTGAGAGTGAAAGATCTGGTTACATATTACACACAACCACAAGCGCTTATATGCAAATGTTAAAGGCAAGTTGTGTGTATGCCTTCATGTGTATTAATCTCCTACTTTCTCATGATGGTGCAGCTTTATAGACCTGCTGAGGTGGAAATAGATCATACGAGGGTTTGTGATGATTAATGTTAATTTACAGAGCAACTTCCTGTAACATGCAGGAGAACAGCAGTTTGTGGCATTGAAAAGTTACTCATTTTTGTTTATTAATGAGTGAATTTTGAAAGGACAGGGAAAGTGGAGGTATGGGTGCATATGGAAGCATAATCATTACAAACAAAACAAAACTGCCCATGTGTTGGTTTCAAAGATACCACAGCCACATTTCCATTCTGATGAATAGATAATGGGCAGCTGTAGAGTAAGGGGTGTTTGAACTCCAGTGGCCCGCTGTGTGACACGCACAGGTAGAGATGATTGTTCTCTCTCTCTCTCTGTGATTGGACGCGCTCTGTCCTCGGCGGTGCGACTGCCAGCTTCACACAGCGCTGGGGCTTTTTTAAACACACTTCAAAGCAGAACCTTTACACTGAGACTGGAAATGCTGACCTTTGACTCGAAACACCTCCCACTGCAAACACAGACTGCTCATTGATTGAGAGAAGCCGCGTTTCCACCGAAATTACCCGGAACTATTTGTACCAGGAACTTTTTTCCCAGGAACTTTTTCTCCCCCAGACCTACTACAATCTGCGTTTCCACCGCGGTGTAAAGTACCGGGGAGATTAGGTAAATTAGTCCGGTGACGTGGGAATGCGCGCGACTGCTCCTCCCAGTCACCGACGGACAGTAATCACTTTTGCGCGATATTGTCTGCAACAATAACAAGTGTAGGTGATGCAAGCAGCGCTGCTTTTGCTGATTATGTACACACATTACCAACACTGTTTATTTAAACGTGCACTTTCACCTGGTTTGACCATTTTAATGCAAAATGGGATGATGGGCAATCCAAAATCTGAATGTGTTGTAATAGCTCAATTCCAAAACAAAACATTTTCTATAAAAGGATAATGAGGTTTCAGTCATGACAGATGTGTGAAAAGTTAATTGAATGAAAACAATAGACTGAATTAAGCAGTTGAAAGATTAGGTACTAGACTGCAAGTATTTTATTTTTTATCACAATAACATCTCTTAACATTCACAAAAAAAAAAAAAAAATCACATGACTAGTATTACAATATGCTTCATTAAATGCATAATTTTAGAGACTTCTTCCTCAAATTTGAAATGAAGCAGGACCACACTTATGGCTTCACTTAAGTTGTGGTTATAAGTTATTATACTACATTCACATAGTTATACATTTAAAAATATAATATTTGGGTTTTCTAGATATGTTTATGTGCATATTCAGAAAGACTTGCGAGCAGCAGCCCTTTTATTTGCTTCCTACACTATATGAATACAATTAGAATGTGGTTATATAGTTAGAATGTGGAAATTAAAGACACAGTGACATTTTACACATTTTACTTTATTTTAGACAGATTAGTTCTTACAAAATTAAAATAAAAGTGTGCAAAGACAAATAAATTACTAGAACAATAAAATGAAAATATAAAATGTGAAAACAACAATATAAAAAAAAGTGTATTTTTCAGTAACCTGTCCAAGAGCTGTGCCAACACGTACAATATATAAAGTACAAATGTGGTAGTGCAAATGCTTCATTCAAGCGGCTGGTCATTGTGGCTACTTCTTGAACGACTGGACAAACTGTCCAAGAACAGACAGAAACCCGGTCTGAAAGTCCCTCTGCTGCCGTCTGCTTTCTTCCGCTTCTGACTGGTGGAATGCCAGCTCTTGCCTCCTCATCTCTCCTCGGCCTGGCTCTCCAGTAACAGCTGCATATATTGGTCAGTTCTTGTCCATGCTGCAGGACCGCTCGGTTAGCATCCTCCATGTCCCTCAGTGCATCAAGAAAGTCACAGTCCCTTTTCCTTTTCTCGAAGTAGAAAAATTACACAGAAACACATGGAAATTAATACACAAGGCAACCATGAAACAATAGAAACCATCAATTAATTATTTAAAGTGTTTTCACTACAAATAATGAACAATTGTTTGCCCAGCTTGAACAATGCCCAGTGTGCAATTTTTATCATGGGCAATTTAAGTTTACAATTAAAAACAACAAAACCATTAAGGATTACACATCAGTTTTTAAATATATAAACATTTTTGTCAGCTTTATAACGTACTGGTGACCGCGGGGGAAAACACGCTGGTCTCCGTTGCCTGCGATTCATCAGGGCCACTCGTTACGTCTGGAAAAGCACGTTGAAAAAAGTTACTGCAACGTTACACTGCAACGAGTTTAATAGATGATACCAAGATGATATATTTACCTTCAACCCACTCGGATTCCTGGATGGTTTCCAGCAACGCACTAGCCGAGTCTTTCGTTACCGCTGCACCAGAAAATGACGGTCTGTGTCCCAACAACGCGTACAGGCGGTCATACCACTTGTTGATACGCCGGTCGGAACCGCTCCGGTTGTTATGATCCTTTAATTTCTTGTAATCTTGTCTTAATTTCTTCAACTTCTCTCTGCACTGTTTTCCAGTGTGACTGGAACCGAGTCGATATCTTCAGGTATACCTTTTCATTACGGGTCGCCGTTTCCAGTTCCCGCTGGATGTCCTCCTCCGCATATATGCTCAATAAAGCCTGAACCTCGTAGTCGGTCCATCGGTCGAATTTTTTGTTGAACTCCATTGTTGCAAAAAAAATATTTACTGAACGCAAAACCCACGGAACCCACCTCGCAAAAGACTTGTAAATATGGCGGTGGAAAAAAAAATAGCTGCGAGAGCTCAACCAATCAGCATGTTCAGCATCCAAATCCCACCCCCGAAAGTTCGCGAACTTTTGAAAAGTCCCACCTCGCAAGCAGGGCCGTTTGGAGGGGGAAATATTTACCCGGAACTTCATTTAGACCCTGGTTCCTGCGGTCGAAACACACCGAGTTCCCCCCCAAAGTTCCTGGTTCCGGGGTAAAGTTCCTGCGGTGGAAACGCGGCTAGAGAGAGAGAGACCCTTCGCTTTAAACCCAATTAATCACAAGGAATGCGATTCTATCCGGGGAGGAGGAGTTTAATAGCTTTTCATTTCGTGATGAGACCTTACACACATCTGGACGCCCAGCTGACAGGAACCTTCCCACATCTTTCACTAACGCTTTGTAAAGGTTATGTAAATGTTGGAATAAAATGTTCTATAAAATTTTTTTGCATTCTTATAACATTATATACAGTCTCATTGAGTAAAAAAAAACGTTCCTAGAACAATGCCATAGTCACCTTTAGCAGATTCCAGCTAACGGAGCGTTCTCAGAACTTGAATGTTATAACCGCTACCCCTTTGTGGCTTAAGTTATATATCAGTGTGGAGACGGAAAGGCTTGCTACTAACTTAGGTATAGATAAAAACTAGTCGGCTTTGGTTTACCCAACTATATACCTGAAGTAACAGACCCAAGATCTGCACTTATATTGTATTCAACAACCCAAATCTCAAACTTTTACATTATACAAAAAACAAAATAATAAACAAAGTAGAAAACATCAATTACATCAGTCATCAAACAAGAAAAGTTCAGAGTTTGGGGGATCTGAACTGGAAAAGAGAATGACAAAATTTAGCTGATTGTGATGGCCAAAGGTTTGTAATGGATGAAAGGTCCATGCAAAAGTCAGCACTTTTAGAAAACCCAGTTCACTTAGTGATAATCCCAAAGTTGATGTAAACGAATCAAACTTGACGAAAAGAAAGGAGTCTTCCTGTCTTCCACAAGTGCAATCCACCACCTCTTTGTGCTCACGCTAAACGTCCAAGGTTCATGATCCCAGCAACAAACCACAAAGCAGGCAGTTCGCGGAAGCAACCCTTATGAAACACTTTCCTCACATGAAAGAAAGCATAGGAATAAAAGGTCCATCTAAATAGAAGACACGGCCACAATTAGCATGAATAGCGCAATGCTCAACACACTCAATACCATAGTTACATATTAAATACATGCTCTGGTTTGGTGATTTTTGTCAAAAAACATACTACTTACTGATTGACCAAAAGGAAACACTTTCCTCAATCATAGGACCTCACAAAGTCAAACGGAATAGCCCAGGAAAGCCATTGCTTCCTCTATCCACATGCTTGCCTACTTCTTCAGGTATGGTACCTGGCTAAATACTCATCTATGAAGATGGTTAGCTCCCCCTAATGGTGTTTGTACTTTTATTTACTTTTATTTACTGTTATTTACATTACTTTTTGAAAGCTAAAACACTCAAGATTCATCTTCTGAACGTGTTTTTGCAATAAATACACCAGAGAGGAAAGGGACCGGCCATGTAAACATGAACAAAATCAGATCAGATCGGACGAAGCCAAGAAACACCAGCATACATGTCAGTGTAAGGGTCCAGCCTTCAAAATGCATCCCACTTTTTAATCCAAAACAACGAAAAAATATGGGAGAAAAAACTAAAAATCTCCTTTGTTTGCATGAGCGTTTTGAGTTTGAGTAATCAATCTGATTTTTATTGGTTAGTTTATCCACTTTGCAAAAAAAATCAGTTATGGGGTTAGATGCTCCAAATTAGGGTTAGGCTTTTATGTATTATTTGGCAAATCAGTTACAATTTCTTAATAAGTGGATGCATATTAATTTAGATTTTGATGCATGGATTGATTTGGAACAATACGATTGTAATAATATTAAATGCAATGATTTACCTTTTATTGGAACATCAATTAAAAACATAATTGTTTTAAAAATAAATTCATTTCTTCAACTCTTACTACTTGGTGGGAAAAAAAAAAACTAAATCTACAATGGATCCTTGTATACTTTCTCCAATTTGGTATAATTCTGACTTTTATTTGAACAGAAAACTGTAGAAAACTGTGTTTATTTCTGTAGATGGAGTCAACATGGTTGTCACGATTCACCAGTGAGAGTGCCCGTGATTACTACCAGAGGGCACTCCCCCCCCGGCCATACCATCAAAGACTACATTACCCATAATCCTTTGCCCGGACTCATCAGCACTCATTTTTTACACCTGTGTCTCATTTACCTCATTACCTTGACTATATATGCCATGTTCACTCGGTCATTCTCTGTGAAGTCTTGTTTAGTGTAACAATGGCAATTCTGAGCGGTCGCCATGGTTTCTTGTCTGTCGGTTTTTGGATTACCTGCCTGTTCTTGGATTACTTTTCCCCTGCTTTGTTGTGTCTGTTTGTTTGGACTGCCTGCCTGTGTTTTGACCTTGCCTGAACTCTTGACTACGATTGTGGATTACCCTTTCAATAAAGCTGCGTTTGGATTCTTAATCTTCTGTCTCAGAGCAGTTCCTTTACAATGGTATAACTCCTCTTCATCTATTTCCAGAAAACAGATTTATTTCATTTAAAGATTTAACATCTAAATATGCTATTCCTAAAGGAGAATGTATTCATTATTTACATATAAAGGTGATTAAGAATAAGGTAAATTTTAATTATTGTGCGCTTCAACCTTCTGCATTTGTTACTCAGATCAAAACGCTTTCAAAATGTTATCTAAATTATATAAACGAATACTTAATACAGATAATTTGTAATACTAACCTACTGATAATGGGATTCAGAGATATCCTTTTCCTACGATCCTAATGTGTGGACACAAATTTGTAAAAATGTTTTATTTGATTATTAATTCTACAATTTATTCAATGTAAGATTTTGCACCGAGTACATATTACACAATATAGAAAATATAAAATTTGCCAATCTGTGCCCAATGTAATCTCAGTCGATACTTACCTACACTCCTTATGGTTTTGTACTACTGTTCAGAATTTAGGAGGTTATAGAGAAATTCTAACACTGTACTTGGGAATGAAATACCATTGTCTCCTTCAGTCTGTTGGGTTATTTTCAGAGATGGATGTTGCACCACATCATGTGAAATTAGTTTACATTGCTCTAATTGTAGCTAAAGACTATTCTCCAACATTGGAAAACCAAGCAGTCTTTGAATATCAGCCATTAGCTGTGTTGAATGTTTGTTTCAGCAGTGGAAAGGACCGGCCGTGTGTCCTGTAGAGCATCACTCGCACTCCTTCACGGAACACTTTATTTAAATGTTTGTCTCACTCTTTTAAACAAAAAGTTTTGAATGTGATGCTGAGGAGTGAGGAGTGAGGATGGAGGATGGAGGAGTGAGGAGTGAGGATGGAGGAGTGAGGAGTGAGGAGTGAGGAGTGAGGATGGAGGAGTGAGGAGTGAGCAGTGAGGATGGAGGAGTGAGGAGTGAGGATGGAGGAGTGAGGAGTGAGAAGTGAGGAGTGAGGAGTGAGGTTGGAGGAGTGAGCAGTGAGGATGGAGGAGTGAGAAGTGAGAAGTGAGGAGTGAGAAGTGAGAAGTGAGGAGTGAGGTTGGAGGAGTGAGCAGTGAGGATGGAGGAGTGAGGAGTGAGGATGGAGGAGTGAGAAGTGAGAAGTGAGGAGTGAGGAGTGAGGTTGGAGGAGTGAGCAGTGAGGATGGAGGAGTGAGGAGGCTTCCTGAGGAGTCATGAGCGAGGACACATGGGTGTATCTTTTGCGGAAGTGTTTTATCGACTAAACGTGACGCACTTATTAATTCTCCTCCCCCTTCACATCTTGCCACAGTTTATTCATTATTATTATTATGTTTACATGTACAAGACACAAATGTATGTCAAATAACAACAGCTGACAGTTGCAGAATTATATCAAAGCACAAGAAAATGAAAGAAACAAACTGTAATACTATAAACAACAAATGAAAAGCAGTTAATAACTGGGAATAATTAGTTGTTATTGATAACTGGTAATATTCAATAAAATTTGGACAAATGTGGTATTTTTTAGGGGTTGAAACTATTACAATATAAATAGTTATCTCTAATGTTCAAGAATCCTGACATGCAAACTAAACCCAGCGGTGTAGAGTCATCATTAATTGACGACGCTTTGAAGTGACGCTAAAGGGAGTGATGATATATCATTTCACTTGATTCAATTCCTCCGTCCTCGCGTCTTTTCCTTACGTCCTTCCCTCGCATCCTGAAAGGGTGGAGATAAGTTGCGAGGAAAGGAAGCTAGGAAAGGAAACAAGGATGCACAAATAAGAATTGAGAAGCGCCCTCAGTCTCTCTCAGACCTCAAACGTCCTTCAGACCCTGCTGATATCTAAGCTGTGGCTGGAGACAGTTTCCCAGCCAATCACACAGACCGCTTAAGACTTCTGTATGTAAATGAGCTGTGGTATGATTGGCTGTATGTAAATGAGCTGTGGTATAATTGGCTGACCAGTGTTTCTCACAGACTCGCTTGACCTTCCTCTGACCCTTACATTGTCACTAATTGAAAACACACAACGTCAAAGTCTTTTATTTGAAAAGAGCAAGAAGCAACCTGTTTTCCGTCATATGTCACGATTATATATTTATTTTGTTTTATTACTTTATTGTCTGCTATAATTGTGCTGTGGACGTAAATCTAAACATGCTGTTCTCATAATGCTCATAAATCTCATGTGTGATTGCAGGAGACCGAGCTGTTAGAAGTCTCTATCATCAAGGATACGAGAAATGGGAGATTTGCCAAGACGCCGAAGGTAATACAGCATTTAAATGTGTGTCTGCGTCGATCATTGGTTCTCTCATGCAGAGCAGAGCTGACTTTGTGTTAGTACAAGATGAAAATGAACAGGCATTATTGTCTCTTTATTTCTGGCACAAATACGGTCTGATCATAAATGTAGATGTGTCCAGAGAGGAATATGCTGACAAGAAGCAAAGCTGCTCTGTGCCGGATATGCCAGTAACATTTCCACAAATAGCTTATGAAATCTGGTGCTCATGAACTGTATATGAGTGTCTGAAACAGAGCAAGAGCAGACACTTCTCGTTTACAATCTAACGCCTTTCAAAGAGTTTTCCAGAGATGTTGTCTTAGCTGTCAGAAACATAACGCATTTGCCGATCAAGGCTTTTAGATTGCGCTTTAAAGACGGAAAGAGCCGATGGTTTCCGGTTTCCAGCATTCATTAGTGCTGATGTGAGAATCGTGTCATTGTAGAGAGCAGCGTTCATGTTAAAGAGCCTCAGAAGAGCGGATGTGAGCGAGCACTGGCTCCTCTGATGGATGTTTCAGAGCGGCAGTGGCATAGGTCGCTGCACAGAATATGGAGAAAAATGCCGTTTCCCATGTCATGATAGTGGCCTTACAGGAGGGTCAAAGATTGATGGGGAGAGAGAGACGTGTGTGTGTGTTTCACATCGTCTGAATGAATGCATTTAGACACATACAGTATCTATGAACACATTTATAAAGATCAATGAGCTTTAGATACTTCGATTTGTAACACTCACAGGGGATTCGGCTCCAAATGACTCATTTATAGATCAATATACAATTTGAACAAAATTCATCTGCTGACGCTCTCTTCCAAACATAAAATCCCATAAATCCCCCTTCGGCCACTTGCTCAGAGAACAGGGTTTCATAACTGTAAGAATTGGCTTGCATGAATTGTGGAAAGGCCTGAATGCCCAGAGCGGCTGATCTACGGACGGACTGATCCGCGGACACCTCATTCTCTCCAGGCTGTCAATCCGTTTAATTGCACTTAATCTGTTGCAGTCAGAAGGCTCAGAGTCCAGCTCGCTCTTCTCTGGGTTCTCACAGTCAGACGACCTGCCTGACAAAACCCTTTATCCAGCCGCAGATCTGCCCGCATTCCTCTGTATACAGTAGGAGCTTGTTCAGGTTAGTTTGTTAAGTTCCCTAAAGCCTGTTCGAATTACACTCGCCCATGATGGTGAAACCGTAGAAGGAGGAAGTCTGGGGAATTGCGACGGCCACACCTGGTCTTCCGCACTTCCTCTCCGCAGGTGGGCTAGTGTTTCTTGTGCTATGACTGCTTGTTTTGAAGGGATAATGAGGCTGAATGCTGGCAGGTCAAAATGAGCTGGTGATGGATGTTTCATTCAAAGTTCTCAGATGTTGCTAAACAGAGGAAATCAAACCAGAGCATTTTCACTTGTCATGATGGCTCATTTTATTGTGCGATATCCACCTGCAATAGTCTCGGTTGACCTGAATCAGCACAGCTGAGTGAAGTATGAAACGCCCTTTGGGACTTTGATTTATGCCCTGCCGCATCAGCTGTGGCTCTGTGATCGATACACTCAACATGTTTGCATTTCAAACCAGCTTTAAAGCTTAGAGCGTGAATGTCCTCTATGCACGTATCACGTTTGCTCAGAAGCAGGAGTAACTTCTACAGACTGTTTAGAAAGTACAAAACTTGAATGTTTCCATGAGAATGTCTTTTTGAACAGGAATGGGCTCCACTGGAGAGCACGAGGCGAGAACATGCGTCTCAATCCAGAGGTTGTTCTAGAAATGCCCAGGAAGAGAAGAGTTTAATGACTGAAGCGCTGGAAGAAGCTGATGGTTGTCAGGAGCGCAGACTAGAACTAGAAGAATCTTTTCACAAATCTTTTTCTTGTTGGTTTTTCAGACAGACTAAGCCAAAGTAATTTCCCTGTACTGTGTTAAAAAATTAACATTAAAAGGTGACAAAGATCAAATAAAAAAGAATGACAGACCATTTAGGACTTTATTTATTTTTATTTCAATTATTTTATCTTTGTTCTTAAAAATAAGAACAAATATGGAAATTTCAAATACTAATAAGACAAATACTATATAACATAGAAATTAAATAAGCTGTAGCATTTCAGTAAAAAACTGAATAATCTTTAAAAATCTGTGATTTTCTCTTTTGTTCTTTGATTAACGGCTCAGACAGCAGCAGGTCTATTGGGATGCTGTTACTTACATTTACATTTATTCATTTATCAGACGCCCTATCCAAAGCCACTTGCAAATGAGAAATACAAGAAGGGAATAAACACGAGACGTGCAGGTAATGGATTGAGGAATAGTAAAAGCGTAGGGAAGACATTTGTTTTCAGCGGGACGCAATGTTGATGGAAGAGATAAGTTTTCAGCGGTTTCTTGAATATTGTCCGGATAGGGTTGGAAAATCGTTCCACATGCAAGGAACAGTGATTTTGTGCCTCTCTGTGAAGGTTTCTCAGGCTCGTTTGAAGACAAGACGTGCCGCTGCGTTCTGAATCACGTGTAGAGGTTTGACTGCACACGATGGAAGTCCAGCCAGAAGAGCATTGCAGTAATCCTGCCTGGAAATGACCAGGGCCTGGACCAGAAGCTGTGCTGCATGCTCAGTGAGGAAAGGCCTGGTCTTCCTGATGCTGTGCCGTGCAAACCTGCTTGCAATGTGGTCTTTAAGCATCAGCGTTTATACCTGCGTTGCTGAAAATCTGATGAATGTTTTGAATGTTCCAATCCCAATCTGACTTCTGACCCATAATTCTGTCTGAATCATAACCACACCATGTTCAATCGGTGGCCAGAGGAGAACTGAGCGGCTGAGTCTGGTTTCTCCCAAGGGTTTTCCTCCATTCTGTCACTGATGGAGTTTGGGTTCTTGCCACTGTCGCCTCTGGACACTTAATATTCAACAGTATTATTGATCTGACTGTACTGACGCTGCTGTATGAGAACTGAACTGAGCTGGACGATCACTGTTTTCTGCAGAAAAATCTATTATTAAAATAAATGAATTTAATAATTGATCTTTACAATGGAAATGAATCAACAGTATGTAGAGATGGGGAACGGCAGCTGAAGAACTGCGACTGAACAATTGATCTCATCTAAATCGTTCACACACAAATATCGCACACCTCTTGCTCAGACCTTTAAAACACTTAAAAACACACACAGTCAAGGTCACTATTCAGAGCAATACTACAGGTCTTAAGTAATAGTACTGCCCTTAATAGTGACCTTCACTATGTGTGAAGACAGCCAGATCTTCTTCTGCCGTTATGATCCAAGTTTCAACTTCAGCCTTTAAAATAACAATTTGTCTGACAGAGAATTGATATGTCCAAATTTCAACAGCAAATCAGTCCCAAACCATGAATATTTTGAAAATGCAAATTGAATGGATTGAAGAAGTCATTTGTGCCTGTGTGTGTCAGGACTCATGAGGGTTTGTGTTTCCACTGAGGTTGTTTTGTGTGATATTGCTTAAATAAATCAATGTACATGTAAATTTAAGATCGCTTCTCAATACAGACCTTTTGTTTACGCTTCAGACTTGTCTGTTATGCAAAAGGCAGTAAATGTTGCGCTTGCATGCTGTAATAGTGCAGTAACGTCAGAGCTTCTGCTCAGCTGTAGACGCCGCTGTAATTCTAAAGGCCTGGCCGTCGGCTGACAGTTTTACTGCAGATTCCCAGCTTTTCCCAGCCTCTTTCATTCTGGGTCCCTTTCTAACACAAAGCACAGCGGGACATCAGACCATCGCCTAGGCACCAAACCAACATTGAGTTCTCCTTCTGCTCTACATCTTCACGTCCGGCAAGAGTTGCCTCCTGGTTGCTAGCAGTGATTTTATGTTTCTGTCTTTGGCAGATTGTTGTTTTCAGCAGAACAGAGCCTCGTTTGTTGGTGTCCGACAAAGCTGCACAAATGCATTGAGACTGTTGCTTCCTGGTCTACAAACCTTACGGAACATAATGCACATGAAATGCTTTGATGACACGCACAGACACGTGCCCCAGAAATATGCCAGTACTGCAGTAGGACAGCTCTGGTTTAGAAGTATAACTCTGCTCCTCTTCTTGATTTCTATAGCAGCGTCCCGATGTTTTACACGAGGCTGTGATTTTACTGCACATAAGGGGCTTGAATAATAATAAGCCCGTGGGGTATGGACAGCATTGTAAATATGTGTGAGAAGATCATCTGGAACAGGTTAGCATTCACACGTGTGTGTTTATCTACATGTTAGCAGCTTTGAACGTGGCTACTCCAGTGTTTCAGCTTTCTTTAGGACTGTCCATGAACACTGGGTCCTACTGGGTCAAATCCCAGTCAGTGTTCGTGGTTCAGTTTGAGTTGGTCATTCAGCTCTGAAGAGCCGCTGTGCTGGGATGGAAGCTGTGGTGTTGTTCCAGAGGGAACTCTTCTTGTGAACATGTTGAGCTGTTTTAAGCTGTCGCTCATCATCACAGCTCGTCAATGATTCCACCCACAGCATTATGTGATTATCGGAGGGCACTTAACATTTTGTAAAGATAGATTTGGAGATGTGAAGTTGAAAAAGAATCAAGCTTGTGACTTTGTGAGTGCCTGTTGTCTAGGTATTAAGGTCTTTTGAGAACGAGTGTATAGACAAATTGTCAGTGAGCTTTCGGCGCCTCACTTCCGACATCAGGTCATGTCACCTTTATTTATATAAGCTTTATACAATACAGATTGTTTCAGAGCAATATGATCAGCACAACACCATCATTATCTGGTCAGGGACATTTTACAGAAACATCTTGACTCAAAAACTGCAGTCGAATCTTCCTAGTAAACATCAGCAGAACATTGAACTATTCATGTTGAGTTCATGTTTCACCAGCAATAGGAACAACAGACTGCTAGTGTATATGAACTCTGATAACAAACCCTTCTGTCTCTTTATCTCAAACAGCGAATGTGATTTATGCTGTGTTTATGGCCTCGCGTGTGTTTCCGTGTCTGTTTCCTGTTTCAGTGTGTTGATGGTAAGTGCTGTATAAACTGTGTCCAGAATCATTCTGTCACGGCTGCTGGTGCAGTGAGGAGGCGAGGACTCAAACGCAAGAAGAAAGGGTGGTTTTATTTAAATAATAAAATAAACACAAACAAAATACCCACAAGGGGGAAAACTAAACAAACTAAAATACACACAAGGAATCAGGAACACAAGACATACCAATGAACATGACGTGAAGACGACAATGAACCAGCACCGGACAGAAGACGCTAGGAGATTAAATAGAGGACAAACAAGGCAGGTATTGGGGAACAACAGGTGGGACAAATTAATCAATAATCAGATAACAAGGGGGGTGGGGTCAAGACTGAAGACAGGAACGCACATGACAGAAATAACCCAAAACACCACATGTGCAGCACAGGACAAGACAGACATGTGACATTACCCCCCCCTTAAGGAGCGGCTACCAGACGCTCCACCAGGGTGGGACGGGAGGGACAGACCAGGGTGGGACGGGAGGGACAGACCATCAGAAAGTTCGGGAGTCCTGGGTGACCCACAGAGTTTGTGAGGCCAGGGTGGCCCGCAGAGTTCAGGAGGCCAGGGTGGCCCGCAGAGTTCAGGACTTGCCGGCGCGGACGGAGCAGGGCACCTGGGCGGCGCAGTCAGAGCAGGGACCACCGGAACAGTCGCGGAGGGAGCCTTCCTTCTCCTCCTCCACTTCAAGACCACCGGAACAGAGTCCACCGGAACAGGGTCCACCGGAACTGGAACCATCGGAACGGGATCCACCGGAACAGGGACCAGCAGAACTGGATCCACCACCGGAACAGGGACCACCGGAACACGATCCACCGGAACAGGGACCACCGGAACAGGGACCACCGGAACAGGGACCACCGGAACACGGACCACCGGAACAAGGTCCACCGGAACAAGGTCCACCGGAACAGGAACCACCGGACCTGGGACCTCCGGAACACGGTCCACCGGAACACGGTCCACCGGAACTGGATCCACCGGAACAGGGACCACCGGAACACGATCCACCGGAACAGGAACCACCGGAACACGATCCACCGGAACAGGAACCACCGGAACAGGGACCACCGGAACTGGATCCACCGGAACAGGGACCACCGGAACACGATCCACCGGAACAGGGACCACCGAAACAAGGTCCACCGGAACACGATCCACCGGAACAGGAACCACCGGACCTGGGACCTCCGGAACATGGTCCACCGGAACAGGGACCACCGGAACAGGGACCACCGGAACACGATCCACCGGAACTGGGACCACCGGACTCGATGCCCTGGCCAACCAGGGTAAGGCAATCATCCTTGGTGGCTCTTTACTAGGGACTACCGGACTTGGGATCACCGGAACTGGGACCCCCGGACTCGATGCACTGGCAAACCATGGTAAGGCAATCACCCTGGGTGGCTCTGTACTAGGGACTACCGGACTTGGGATCACCGGAACTGGGACCCCCGGACTCGATGCACTGGCAAACCATGGTAAGGCAATCACCCTGGGTGGCTCTGGACTAGGAACTACCGGACTTGGGATCACCGGACCTGGGACCCCCGGACTAGATGCACTGGCCAGCCATGGTGAGGCAATCACCCTGGGTGGCTCTGGACTAGGGACCGCCGGACTTGGGATCACCGGAACTGGGTGAACACCAGGAGTCCACCCTTTCCTACTACTACCAGGGCAAGGCGATATGGGGTCCACCTCTTCAGGGGAAATTGCCGCCTCTCCCCCGTTCCTCATCTTCTGCTGAGTCCTCATGTTTGGCTGGTTCATTCTGTCACGGCTGCTGGTGCAGTGAGGAGGCGAGGACTCAAACGCAAGAAGAAAGGGTGGTTTTATTTAAATCAGACAGACAGGTCGATCAGACAAACAGACAGACAGATCAATCGGACAGACAGAGAGACAGACAGATATACAGACAGACAGGTCGATCAGACAGACAGTCAAGTCAAGTCAACTTTATTTATATAGCGCTTTTAACAATGTAGATTGTTTCAAAGCAGCTTTACAGTGTTAAACAGGAAAATAATGCAGCATAATTTTATTCAGCTGTATAGCCATTCTGGAAAAAACGCTGATGTCATCAGTTCATTTCAATTATCATACAGTGACAGTGTGGGCTTTAGATCAATAATTCGATCAGTAATTTAGTTTATATGGTTAATTTAGTTTATTATTTAGATTTATTTCGATGTTTAGTTGAAAAATTTAGTGTTACAGACAGACAGATCAATCGGACAGACAGAGAGACAGACAGATCAATCGGACAGACAGACAGACAGACAGACAGGCAGACAGACAGATCAATCAGATAGACAGACAGATCAGACAGACAGACAGATTAATCGGACAGACAGAGAGACAGACAGACAGACAGACAGACATACAGACAGACAGATCAGACAGACAGAGAGATCAGACAGACATACAGACAGACAGACAGACAGAGAGATCAGACAGATAGACAGACATACAGACAGACAGACAAATCAATCAGACAGAAAGACAGACAGAACTCATTCTCAGAAAACAAGACTTCTAATCTGATGTATCTGTTCCTGTGAGTGTGTTTCTGAGTCTCCTCACAGTCGCTGCCTCTGATCTGAAGTCAGCTCAGTCCGCTCTCATTCTCACATTACTCAGCCAGTCCAAATGCTGCTCGCTAAAGGAGAATCACAGTTCATTATTGAGAAGAAAGAGAAATGTGTGATCGAAGGGAAATTTGTTAGCAGTGTTTTTTGGCTTTTATTAGGAGAGAGATGAGAGTGAGCAGCTGTCAGTCACACACACCGTCTTCACCTGCTGAAAAATCACATCGAGACACAGAAGATGCAGAGATAACTGTTCTTTAAAAAGCACTTTAAATACTGAAACTAGTTCCTGTTTTACCATCAATAGTCCAACAATATAACTGCAGCAAAGGTGTTTCAGACGGCTCTGTGTTACAGACACTGGAGTGTGTTCGCTGTAGCTTTGCTTCCACTCTTCAAACCCAGAGCTGTCATCCGTACGTGCGGCCCGCCGCGTTCTGCTGAATTAAACAGGACTGAAGCCAGCGGTCATTACGCCAGTCTGTGGAATCCTCAGGGTCAGTGAAGCGTTAGCTGACAGTCGGCCAGTAAAGAACAGACCTGAACGTGATGAGGAGATCACGTCTCCACCGCTCATTAACATCAACACTTCATCAGATGACCAAGGGCTCTGAGGACGGGCTTCTGTATAGAGCCTAACCGGTTTCAACCAGCGTATAGAAGGGTTTCCATCATGGGGTCAATTTAAAGAATTAGTTTCAATCAATACATTTTGTTTTGTTGCTTTTTTTTGTTTCATTTGGTTTTGTAGCTCGTAAATATAATTTATCACTAGAAAAACTGAACTAACCCATTAAAGGTGAACTATGTAAGATTTTTGAAGTAAAATATCCAAAAACCACTAGGCCAGTGTTATATATTTTGTTCAGTTGAGTACTTAGAATATCCCAAATGTTTCCAACTATTTGTAAATCGTGATAAATTGCTATTTTAACCAAGGAACCGGGACGTGTGGGCTATACGTTTGAGGGAGTCGCCTGTCGATGGCGTCATATCTGCATTCCCCTCGGTTTCCGGTTTTATTCTGCAGAAACGCTTTACTCTCACTGCAGTGTGAACAAGTGTCATAGCAGCCGCCGAGCAAACGTCATAACTTCCTTTTCATCACACTCAGATGTGTCTAATACGATAAACAGAGTTGCGTTACCTCATACTCCTGACTGGAAAAGAGGAAGTGGCGCCGGCGACCGTGTCATAATAAAAGTCCCGCTCTTCAATCGCTCCAGCGGTTCCTCAGTTCCACAACACTCGGCCCTGCTCTGCTTCATACTACAGTAATGTTAACAATCGCATCCATGAACATAATTTCTGCCCGAGTCCTATCCTGACTCTTTTCCACCGGCTGAGCTGAAGACTACATGACCCAAGATTCTGCGCTCAAACGTGCCGTCATCAAACTACGCTTTGTTTTGATCAGGCGACCTATAGTGGACTGAAAAGTTACATAGTGTAGCTTTAAACATGAAAGTGATCATTTAAGACATTTCTCCTTATTTAGAACATTTATTGAGTCAAGAACCCGAGACTAAGGCAACGTTCACACTGTCACACGTGTCCTAACTACACGCTCACACGTGTCCTAACTACACACGTCACACGTGTCCAAACTACACGCTCACACGTGTCCTAACTACACACGTCACACGTGTCCTAACTACACGCT
>JARQWZ010003316.1:62500-77500 GCA_033150135.1 Gobio occitaniae | reverse complement strand
CATTAATGAAGTCTTCCTCCATCTCCAGTTCAGAGCGCTGCATTAATGAAGTCTTCCTCCATCTCCAGTTCAGAGCGCTGCATTAATGAAGTCTTCCTCCATCTTCAGTTCAGAGCGCTGCATTAATGAAGTCTTCCTCCATCTCCAGTTCAGAGCGCTGCATTAATGAAGTCTTCCTCCATCTCCAGCTCAGAGCGCTGCATTAATGAAGTCTTCCTCCATCTCCAGCTCAGAGCGCTGCATTAATGAAGTCTTCCTCCATCTCCAGCTCAGAGCGCTGCATTAATGAAGTCTTCCTCCATCTCCAGCTCAGAGCGCTGCATTAATGAAGTCTTCCTCCATCTCCAGTTCAGAGCGCTGCATTAATGAAGTCTTCCTCCATCTCCAGTTCAGAGCGCTGCATTAATGAAGTCTTCCTCCATCTCCAGTTCAGAGCGCTGCATTAATGAAGTCTTCCTCCATCTCCAGTTCAGAGCGCTGCATTAATGAAGTCTTCCTCCATCTCCAGTTCAGAGCGCTGCATTAATGAAGTCTTCCTCCATCTCCAGTTCAGAGCGCTGCATTAATGAAGTCTTCCTCCATCTCCAGTTCAGAGCGCTGCATTAATGAAGTCTTCCTCCATCTCCAGTTCAGAGCGCTGCATTAATGAAGTCTTCCTCCATCTCCAGTTCAGAGCGCTGCATTAATGAAGTCTTCCTCCATCTCCAGTTCAGAGCGCTGCATTAATGAAGTCTTCCTCCGTGGTGTTCCCTCACGAGGCTGGAAAGGTGAGCGCTCCGCTGAGATGAAAGCCACCCTTTGCTGCCTCATTAGAGGAAGCCCGTTCGGATGTCAGAGGAAGAACTGTGTTAATTAGGCTGTGGGAGTCTACAGAGGGCATGGCAGGATTAATTAGCGTGAAGTGGCCAGAGGGACGGCGGGACGTTACATGTGCTAGACTCCACCTGAGAGAGGCGACTGAACAGGGACTGCAATGGGAAGCGGCCGGCCGACATTCCAGCAGCTTGAGCTGTCACTTCTGCTGAACTCACTTGTGTTTGGCATTTTAACGAGGAAACGCTCACAGCATGCTGCGGTTGCATTCAGTGCTTCTTAAACTGAGATTATGTAGATCAGAGGTGCTCATGTCTGTACCTGCTCCAAACACACCTCCAGCGTTCCTGAAGACCAGCTGGTTCTGCCCATGCAGGAGGTGGATCTCAGGAACAGAACTGGGAACGCTGGGGATCCTCCACGGGTCTGAAGCTTCCAGCACTGGCTCATATTTGCACATTTACTCAGGACTGTTGATATGGTTGTTTTGTGGTGCAGGGCAGATCTCGGTGGAGGGATTCGCCAGATATCTGAGCGGAGAAGAGAACAGTATCATCCCTCCAGAGAAGCTGGACCTGAGTGAAGACATGACGCTGCCACTCTCACATTACTTCATCAACTCCTCACACAACACCTACCTCACAGGTCAGCCAATCAGACGACTCACACAACACCTACATCAAAGGTCAGCCAATCAGACGACTCACACAACACCTTCATCAAAGGTCAGCCAATCAGACGACTCACACAAAACCTACATCAAAGGTCAGCCAATCAGACGACTCACACGACACCTACATCACAGGTCAGCCAATCAGACGACTCACACAACACCTACATCAAAGGTCAGCCAATCAGACGACTCACACGACACCTACATCAAAGGTCAGCCAATCAGACGACTCACACGACACCTACATCACAGGTCAGCCAATCAGACGACTCACACGACAACTACATCACAGGTCAGCCAATCAGACGACTCACACGACACCTACCTCACAGGTCAGCCAATCAGACGACTCACAAGACACCTACCTCACAGGTCAGCCAATCAGACGACTCACAAGACACCTACCTCACAGGTCAGCCAATCAGACGACTTACACTATTCAGGGCAGACGTCATACTGAATGTTAGCCAGGCTGTGAGGGTTAGACTACAGTCTTTACAGTGTCATCGACTGTATAAAGATCCCATGTCACTTTCAAAACTCTTTCCAAACATGTTTTATGTTGTTTTTATATACTGTAAGTCTGATGCGGTTGTACCAGCAGTACAATCCACTGAACACACTGAACACACTGATCCACTGAACACACTGATCCACTGAACACACTGATCCACTGAACACACTGATCCACTGAACACACTGATCCACTGAACACACTGATCCACTGAACAGACTGAACACACTGATCCACTGAACACACTGATCCACTGAACACACTGAACACACTGAACACACTGATCCACTGAACACACTGAACACACTGAACACACTGATCCACTGAACACACTGATCCACTGAACACACTGAACACACTGATCCACTGAACACACTGAACACACTGAACACACTGAACACACTGATCCACTGAACACACTGAACACACTGATCCACTAAACACACTGATCCACTGAACACACTGATCCACTGAACACACTGATCCACTGAACACACTGAACACACTGATCCACTGAACACACTGATCCACTGAACACACTGATCCACTGAACACACTGAACACACTGAACACACTGATCCACTGAACACACTGAACACACTGATCCACTGAACACACTGATCCACTGAACACACTGATCCACTGAACACACTGAACACACTGATCCACTGAACACACTGATCCACTGAACACACTGATCCACTGAACACACTGATCCACTGAACACACTGATCCACTGAACACACTGAACACACTGATCCACTGAACACACTGATCCACTGAACACACTGATCCACTGAACACACTGAACACACTGATCCACTGAACACACTGATCCACTGAACACACTGATCCACTGAACACACTGAACACACTGATCCACTGAACACACTGATCCACTGAACACACTGATCCACTGAACACACTGAACACACTGATCCACTGAACACACTGATCCACTGAACACACTGAACACACTGAACACACTGATCCACAAAACACACTGATCCACTGAACACACTGATCCAATGAACACACTGAACAAACTGAACACACTGAACACACTGATCCACTAAACACACTGATCCACTGAACACACTGATCCACTGAACACACTGAACACACTGATCCACTGAACACACTGAACACACTGATCCACTGAACACACTGAACACACTGAACACACTGAACACACTGAACACACTGATCCACTGAACACACTGAACACACTGATCCACTAAACACACTGATCCACTGAACACACTGATCCACTGAACACACTGATCAACTGAACACACTGAACACACTGATCCACTGAACACACTGATCCACTGAACACACTGAACACACTGATCCACTGATCCACTGAACACACTGATCCACTGAACACACTGATCCACTGAACACACTGAACACACTGATCCACTAAACACACTGATCCACTGAACACACTGATCCACTGAACACACTGATCCACTGAACACACTGATCCACTGAACACACTGATCCACTGATCCACTGATCCACTGATCCACTGAACACACTGAACACACTGATCCACTAAACACACTGATCCACTAAACACACTGATCCACTGATCCACTGATCCACTGAACACACAGAACACACTGATCCACTGAACACACTGATCCACTGAACACACTGAACACACTGATCCACTGAACACACTGATCCACTGATCCACTGAACAAACTGATCCACTGAACACACTGATCCACTGAACACACTGAACACACTGATCCACTGAACACACTGATCCACTGATCCACTAAACACACTGATCCACTGAACACACTGATCCACTGAACACACTGAACACACTGATCCACTGAACACACTGATCCACTGAACACACTGAACACACTGATCCACTGAACACACTGATCCACTGAACACACTGATCCACTGAACACACTGAACACACTGATCCACTGAACACACTGATCCACTGAACACACTGATCCACTGAACACACTGAACACACTGATCCACTGAACACACTGATCCACTGAACACACTAATCCACTGAACACACTGATCCACTGAACACACTGAACACACTGATCCACTGAACACACTGATCCACTAAACACACTGATCCACTGAACACACTGATCCACTGAACACACTGAACACACTGAACACACTGAACACACTGATCCACTGATCCACTGAACACACTGATCCACTGAACACACTGATCCACTGATCCACTGAACACACTGAACACACTGATCCACTAAACACACTGATCCACTAAACACACTGATCCACTGATCCACTGAACACACTGATCCACTGAACACACTGATCCACTGAACACACTGATCCACTGATCCACTGAACACACTGAACACACTGATCCACTAAACACACTGATCCACTAAACACACTGATCCACTGATCCACTGAACACACTGATCCACTGAACACACTGATCCACTGAACACACTGATCCACTAAACACACTGATCCACTAAACACACTGATCCACTGATCCACTGAACACACTGAACACACTGATCCACTGAACACACTGATCCACTGAACACACTGATCCACTGAACACACTGATCCACTAAACACACTGATCCACTGAACACACTGATCCACTGAACACACTGATCCACTGAACACACTGATCCACTAAACACACTGATCCACTGAACACACTGATCCACTGAACACACTGAACACACTGATCCACTAAACACACTGATCCACTGAACACACTGAACACACTGATCCACTAAACACACTGATCCACTGAACACACTGATCCACTGAACACACTGATCCACTGAACACACTGAACACACTGATCCACTGAACACACTGAACACACTGAACACACTGAACACACTGATCCACTAAACACACTGATCCACTGAACACACTGATCCACTGAACAGACTGATCCACTGAACACACTGATCCACTGATCCACTGAACACACTGAACACACTGATCCACTGATCCACTGAACACACTGAACACACTGATCCACTGAACACACTGATCCACTGAACACACTGATCCACTGATCCACTGAACACACTGAACACACTGATCCACTGAACACACTGATCCACTGATCCACTGAACACACTGAACACACTGATCTACTGAACACACTGAACACACTGAACACACTGATCCACTGAACACACTGAACACACTGAACACACTGAACACACTGATCCACTGAACACACTGAATACACTGAACACACTGAATACACTGAACACACTGAATACACTGGACACACTGATCCACTGAACCACTGGACACACTGAACACACTGAACACACTGATACACTGAACACACTGAACACACTGAACACACTGAATACACTGAATACACTGAACACACTGATCCACTGAACACACTGAATACACTGAACACACTGAACACACTGAATACACTGAACACACTGAACAAACTGAACACACTGAACACACTGATCCACTGAACACACTGATCCACTGAACACACTGAACACACTGATCCAATGAACACACTGAACACACTGATCCACTGAACACACTGAACACACTGATCACACTGATCCACTGAGCACACTGATCCACTGAACTCACTGAACACACTGAACACACTGATCCACTGATCCACTGAACACACTGATCCACTGAACTCACTGAACACACTGAGCACACTGATCCACTGAACTCACTGAACACACTGAACACACTGATCCACTGATCCACTGAACACACTGATCCACTGAACTCACTGAACACACTGAACACACTGAGCACACTGAACACACTGATCCACTGAACACACTGAACACACTGATCCATTAAACACACTGATCCACTGAACACACTGATCACACTGAACACACTGATCCACTAAACACACTGATCCACTGAACACACTGATCCACTAAACACACTGATCCACTGAACACACTGATCCACTGAACACACTGAACACACTGATCCACTAAACACACTGATCCACTGAACACACTGATCCACTGAACACACTGATCCACTGAACACACTGATCCACTGAACTCACTGAACACACTGAACACACTGAACACACTGAGCACACTGAACACACTGATCCACTGAACACACTGAACACACTGATCATACTGATCCACTGAACACACTGATCATACTGATCCACTGAACACACTGAGCACACTGAACACACTGATCCACTGAACACACTGAACACACTGATCATACTGATCCACTGAACACACTGAACACACTGATCCACTGAACACACTGATCCACTAAACACACTGAACACACTGAACACACTGATCATACTGATCCACTGAACACACTGATCCACTGAACACACTGAACACACTGATCCACTGAACACACTGATCCACTGAACACACTGATCCACTGAACACACTGATCCACTGAACATACTGATCCACTGAACACACTGATCCACTGAAAACACTGAACACACTGATCCACTGAACACACTAATCCACTGAACACACTGAACACACTGAACACACTGATCCACTGAACACACTGATCCACTGAACACACTGATCCACTGAACACACTGAACACACTGAACACACTGATCCACTGATCCACTGAACACACTGATCCACTGAACACACTGAACACACTGATCCACTGAACACACTTACCACTTATCCACTGAACACACTGAACACACTGAACACACTGAATACACTGAACACACTGAACACACTGATCCACTGAACACACTGATCATACTGATCCACTGAACACACTGATCCACTGAACACACTGAACACACTGAACACACTGAACACACTGAACACACTGAACACACTGATCATACTGATCCACTGAACACACTGATCCACTGAACACACTGAACACACTGAACACACTGATCCACTGAACACACTGAACACACTGATCCACTGAACACACTGATCCACTGAACACACTGAACACACTGATCCACTGAACACACTGAACACACTGATCCACTGAACACACTGAACACACTGATCACACTGATCCACTGAGCACACTGATCACACTGATCCACTGAACACACTGAACACACTGATCCACTGAACACACTTATCCACTTATCCACTGAACACACTGAACACACTGAACACACTGAACACACTGAATACACTGAACACACTGAACACACTGATCCACTGAACACACTGATCATACTGATCCACTGAACACACTGATCCACTGAACACACTGAACACACTGAACACACTGAACACACTGAACACACTGATCATACTGATCCACTGAACACACTGATCCACTGAACACACTGAACACACTGAACACACTGATCCACTGAACACACTGAACACACTGATCCACTGAACACACTGATCCACTGAACACACTGAACACACTGATCCACTGAACACACTGATCCACTGAACACACTGAACACACTGATCACACTGATCACACTGATCCACTGAGCACACTGATCACACTGATCCACTGAGCACACTGATCCACTGATCCACTGATCCACTGATCCACTGAACACACTGATCACACTGATCCACTGAACACACTGATCCACTGAACACACTGATCCACTGAACACACTGATCCACTGAACACACTGAACACACTGATCCACTGAACACACTGATCCACTAAACACACTGATCCACTGAACACACTGATCCACTGAACACACTGAACACACTGATCCACTAAACACACTGATCCACTGAACACACTGATCCACTGAACACACTGATCCACTAAACACACTGATCCACTGAACACACTGATCCACTGAACACACTGAACACACTGATCCACTAAACACACTGATCCACTGAACACACTGATCCACTGAACACACTGATCCACTAAACACACTGATCCACTGAACACACTGAACACACTGATCCACTGAACACACTGAACACACTGATCCACTGAACAGACTGATCCACTGAACACACTGATCCATTGAACACACTGATCCACTGATCCACTGAACACACTGAACACACTGATCACTGAACACACTGAACACACTGAACACACTGATCCACTGAACACACTGAACACAC
The DNA here is from genome assembly GCA_033150135.1 of Gobio occitaniae. Taxonomy (NCBI): domain Eukaryota; kingdom Metazoa; phylum Chordata; class Actinopteri; order Cypriniformes; family Gobionidae; genus Gobio; species Gobio occitaniae. The sequence continues at coordinate 69,402 of JARQWZ010003316.1, read as the reverse complement.
TGATCCACTGAACACACTGAACACACTGAACACACTGATCCACTGAACACACTGAATACACTGAACACACTGAAGACACTGAATACACTGAACACACTGATCCACTGAACCACTGGACACACTGAACACACTGAACACACTGATCCACTGAACACACTGAACACACTGAACACACTGAACACACTGAATACACTGAACACACTGAACACACTGATCCACTGAACACACTGAATGCACTGAACACACTGAACACACTGAATACACTGAACACACTGAACAAACTGAACACACTGATCCACTGAACACACTGAACACACTGATCCACTGAACACACTGATCCACTGATCCACTGATCAACTGAACACACTGATCCACTGAACACACTGATCCACTTATCCACTGAACACACTGAACACACTGAACACACTGAATACACTGAACACACTGAACACACTGAACACACTGATCCACTGAACACACTGATCATACTGATCCACTGAACACACTGATCCACTGAACACACTGAACACACTGATCATACTGATCCACTGAACACATTGATCCACTGAACACACTGAACACACTGAACACACTGATCCACTGAACACACTGAACACACTGATCCACTAAACACACTGATCCACTGAACACACTGATCCACTGAACACACTGAACACACTGATCCACTGAACACACTGAACACACTGATCCACTGAGCACACTGATCCACTGAACTCACTGAACACACTGAACACACTGAGCACACTGAACACACTGATCCACTGAACACACTGAACACACTGATCCACTAAACACACTGATCCACTGAACACACTGATCCACTGATCCACTGAACACACTGATCCTCTGAACTCACTGAACACACTGAACACACTGAGCACACTGAACACACTGATCCACTGAACACACTGAACACACTGATCCACTAAACACACTGATCCACTGAACACACTGATCCACTGAACACACTGAACACACTGATCCACTAAACACACTGATCCACTGAACACACTGATCCACTAAACACACTGATCCACTGAACACACTGATCCACTGAACACACTGAACACACTGATCCACTAAACACACTGATCCACTGAACACACTGATCCACTGAACACACTGATCCACTGAACACATTGATCCACTGAACTCACTGAACACACTGAACACACTGAGCACACTGAACACACTGATCCACTGAACACACTGAACACACTGATCATACTGATCCACTGAACACACTGATCCACTGAACACACTGAACACACTGATCCACTGAACACACTGATCCACTGAACACACTGAACACACTGAACACACTGATCATACTGATCCACTGAACACACTGATCCACTGAACACACTGAACACACTGATCCACTAAACACACTGAACACACTGAACACACTGATCATACTGATCCACTGAACACACTGATCCACTGAACACACTGATCCACTGAACACACTGATCCACTGAACACACTGATCCACTGAACACACTGATCCACTGAACACACTGATCCACTGAAAACACTGAACACACTGATCCACTGAACACACTGATCCACTGAACACACTGACACACTGATCCACTGAACACACTGAACACACTGAACACACTGATCCACTGAACACACTGATCCACTGAACACACTGAACACACTGAACACACTGATCCACTGAACACACTGAACACACTGATCCACTGAACACACTGATCCACTGAACACACTGAACACACTGATCCACTGAACACACTGATCCACTGAACACACTGAACACACTGATCACACTGATCCACTGAGCACACTGATCACACTGATCCACTGAGCACACTGATCCACTGATCCACTGATCCACTGATCCACTGAACACACTGATCACACTGATCCACTGAACACACTGATCCACTGAACACACTGATCCACTGAACACACTGATCCACTGAACACACTGAACACACTGATCCACTGAACACACTGATCCACTAAACACACTGATCCACTGAACACACTGATCCACTGAACACACTGAACACACTGATCCACTAAACACACTGATCCACTGAACACACTGATCCACTGAACACACTGATCCACTAAACACACTGATCCACTGAACACACTGATCCACTGAACACACTGAACACACTGATCCACTAAACACACTGATCCACTGAACACACTGATCCACTGAACACACTGATCCACTAAACACACTGATCCACTGAACACACTGAACACACTGATCCACTGAACACACTGAACACACTGATCCACTGAACAGACTGATCCACTGATCCACTGAACACACTGAACACACTGATCCACTGAACACACTGATCCACTGATCCACTGAACACACTGAACACACTGATCACTGAACACACTGAACACACTGAACACACTGATCCACTGAACACACTGATCCACTGAACACACTGAACACACTGAACACACTGATCCACTGAACACACTGAATACACTGAACACACTGAAGACACTGAATACACTGAACACACTGATCCACTGAACCACTGGACACACTGAACACACTGAACACACTGATCCACTGAACACACTGAACACACTGAACACACTGAATACACTGAACACACTGAACACACTGATCCACTGAACACACTGAATGCACTGAACACACTGAACACACTGAATACACTGAACACACTGAACAAACTGAACACACTGATCCACTGAACACACTGATCCACTGATCCACTGATCTACTGAACACACTGAACACACTGATCCACTGAACACACTGATCCACTGATCCACTGATCAACTGAACACACTGATCCACTGAACACACTGATCCACTTATCCACTGAACACACTGAACACACTGAACACACTGAATACACTGAACACACTGAACACACTGAACACACTGATCCACTGAACACACTGATCATACTGATCCACTGAACACACTGATCCACTGAACACACTGAACACACTGATCATACTGATCCACTGAACACATTGATCCACTGAACACACTGAACACACTGAACACACTGAACACACTGATCCACTGAACACACTGAACACACTGATCCACTGAACACACTGATCCACTGAACACACTGAACACACTGATCCACTAAACACACTGATCCACTGAACACACTGATCCACTGAACACACTGAACACACTGATCCACTGAACACACTGAACACACTGATCCACTGAGCACACTGATCCACTGAACTCACTGAACACACTGAACACACTGATCCACTGATCCACTGAACACACTGATCCTCTGAACTCACTGAACACACTGAACACACTGAGCACACTGAACACACTGATCCACTGAACACACTGAACACACTGATCCACTAAACACACTGATCCACTGAACACACTGATCCACTGAACACACTGAACACACTGATCCACTAAACACACTGATCCACTGAACACACTGATCCACTAAACACACTGATCCACTGAACACACTGATCCACTGAACACACTGAACACACTGATCCACTAAACACACTGATCCACTGAACACACTGATCCACTGAACACACTGATCCACTGAACACATTGATCCACTGAACTCACTGAACACACTGAACACACTGAGCACACTGAACACACTGATCCACTGAACACACTGAACACACTGATCATACTGATCCACTGAACACACTGATCCACTGAACACACTGAACACACTGATCCACTGAACACACTGATCCACTAAACACACTGAACACACTGAACACACTGATCATACTGATCCACTGAACACACTGATCCACTGAACACACTGAACACACTGATCCACTAAACACACTGAACACACTGAACACACTGATCATACTGATCCACTGAACACACTGATCCACTGAACACACTGATCCACTGAACACACTGATCCACTGAACACACTGATCCACTGAACACACTGATCCACTGAACACACTGATCCACTGAAAACACTGAACACACTGATCCACTGAACACACTGATCCACTGAACACACTGAACACACTGATCCACTGAACACACTGATCCACTGAACACACTGATCCACTGAACACACTGATCCACTGAACACACTGATCCACTGAACACACTGAACACACTGAACACACTGAACACACTGATCCACTGAACACACTGATCCACTGAACACACTGAACACACTGATCCACTGAACACACTGATCCACTGAACACACTGATCCACTGAACACAGTGATCCACTGAACACACTGAACACACTGAACACACTGATCCACTGAACACACTGATCCACTGAACCCACTGATCCACTGAACACACTGATCCACTGAACACACTGATCCACTGAACACACTGATCCACTGAACACAATGATCCACTGAACACACTGATCCACTGAACACACTGATCCACTGAACACACTGATCCACTGAACACACTGAACACACTGAACACACTGAACACACTGATCCACTGAACACACTGATCCACTGAACCCACTGATCCACTGAACACACTGATCCACTGAACACACTGATCCACTGAACACACTGATCCACTGAACACACTGATCCACTGAAAACACTGAACACACTGATCCACTGAACACACTGATCCACTGAACACACTGAACACACTGATCCACTGAACACACTGATCCACTGAACACACTGATCCACCGAACACACTGATCCACTGAACACACTGAACACACTGAACACACTGATCCACTGAACACACTGATCCACTGAACACACTGATCCACTGAACACACTGATCTTTTGAACACACTGATCCACTGAACACACTGAACACACTGATCCACTGAACACACTGATCCACTGAACACACTGATCCACTGAACCCACTGATCCACTGAACACACTGAACACACTGATCCACTGAACACACTGAACACACTGATCCACTGAACACACTGATCCACTGAACCCACTGAACCCACTGAACCCACTGAACACACTGAACACACTGATCCACTGAACACACTGAACACACTGAACACACTGAACACACTGATCCACTGAACACACTGATCCACTGAACCCACTGATCCACTGAACACACTGAACACACTGATCCACTGAACACACTGATCCACTGAACACACTGATCCACTGAACACACTGAACACACTGAACACACTGATCCACTGAACACACTGATCCACTGAACACACTGAACACACTGAACACACTGATCCACTGAACACACTGATCCACTGAACACACTGATCCACTGAACACACTGATCCACTGAACACACTGAACACACTGAACACACTGATCCACTGAACACACTGATCCACTGAACACACTGATCCACTGAACACACTGAACACACTGAACACACTGATCCACTGAACACACTGAACCCACTGAACACACTGATCCACTGAACACACTGAACACACTGATCCACTGAACACACTGAACACACTGATCCACTGAACACACTGACCCACTGAACACACTGATCCACTGAACACACTGAACCCACTGAACATACTGTATTTCTGTCCCTCATAGCTTCGTTCTCATTCCTGTCGCTTCATTGATCTCAGGTCTCTCTGAGCTAATCAGCTTTACAGTAAACTCTTCTAGAGGCTTCTGGTCCATACGGACGTTCTCTGAACAGAATATCTGCTCTTATGAATATGTATTTTGAGAGAATGTGTCTCTTTGGCCAGCGAAGGTGGTAAGAATGTGACTGTTGGTCACTCATGAGTCAGCAGGCACTGGTGAGGTGACCCACGTCGGTTTGCAGTGAAGGCAACAGTTAAAACCACAGCCCTCTGGGATTTTCTTTGGGTTTTAATGACTGTTTCTGTCTTCATCAGACCAGGTGAATAAGTGAATGTGCAGATGTTTAGCCTTTGAACATGAACTACTGTGAGACCAAATGCTCATAAATATCCAAATAACCCTCAATGTCTATCATTTGTGGTTTGAACAGATGATCCAGCGTGAATGCTGTTTCAGACGCTAATACGTTTAGAATTAGCCATTCGAGAGAAGATGGAGTGACTAAAATGTCCTGCCGGTTTTTGCACTTACTTAATTGTAGAATTATGATATTAATGTCCGTATCATTTGCGGTAATGGCCGTACTTCAGTTGGACGCGGTTTCAGCACTTGCACTCAATCTACTCAAATTTACAATAAAATACGATAAGTCTTACTAATGCATTTTCAGAGTTCTGTTAATTATCCCAATCAGGAAGTACATAATCGCTCAGAAATGTGATTTCTGTAATGTGACCCACCTTCATTAAAGGCTTTGCATTGCAGTTCTTCTCAGCTGATGTGCATGAGTGTTGCAGGTGAAATGGAATAATAACTTTTACAGTTTGCAGACAGTGTTATGAAAGCATAATAAACAGACTGATCATCTTTGAAAGCAGGAGAAACATGCCCTCTCTGTGTCCCGCAGCGGGTCAGCTGGCCGGAAACTCATCGGTGGAGATCTACCGGCAGGTTCTGCTGTCCGGCTGCCGCTGTGTGGAGCTGGATTGCTGGAAGGGCCGGACCGCCGACGAGGAGCCGGTCATCACACACGGCTTCACCATGACCTCCGAGATCTCCTTCAAGGTACATTGACAGACAATGCATGTATCTCCTTGTGAGGTTTGAGATTGAGTTGATGTTTAACAGAACATTCAGACCGGAAGGAGCTTTAGGAACTGTGAGGCATGAAAGAGGCAGATGTACAGACCCAGGACCGAAGATGTTAGAATGGTCGTGTTTAAGCACTGAGCCCATAACGCCACCATCAGGTTGTAATGGTGAAAGCAAGTGGTTATAGATTAGAATAAGTGACCTGCGATGGACTGGTGTGTTTCCCTGAGATGCTGG
>JARQWZ010003316.1:55000-60000 GCA_033150135.1 Gobio occitaniae | reverse complement strand
AACCCCTCCGGCATCGACACGTCCAGTGTGTGTGAGCCCTCGTCCCCCAGCGCAGGTACTAAACCCCTCCGGCATCGACACGTCCAGTGTGTGTGAGCCCTCGTCCCCCAGCGCAGGTACTAAACCCCTCCGGTGTCGACACGTCCAGTGTGTGTGAGCCCTCGTCCCCCAGCGCAGGCACTAAACCCCTCCGGTGTCGACACGTCCAGTGTGTGTGAGCCCTCGTCCCCCAGCGCAGGCACTAAACCCCTCCGGTGTCGACACGTCCAGTGTGTGTGAGCCCTCGTCCCCCAGCGCAGGCACTAAACCCCTCCGGCATCGACACGTCCAGTGTGTGTGAGCCCTCGTCCCCCAGCGCAGGTACTAAACCCCTCCGGTGTCGACACGTCCAGTGTGTGTGAGCCCTCGTCCCCCAGCGCAGGTACTAAACCCCTCCGGTGTCGACACGTCCAGTGTGTGAGCCCTCGTCCCCCAGCGCAGGTACTAAACCCCTCCGGTGTCGACACGTCCAGTGTGTGTGAGCCCTCGTCCCCCAGCGCAGGCACTAAACCCCTCCGGCATCGACACGTCCAGTGTGTGTGAGCCCTCGTCCCCCAGCGCAGGTACTAAACCCCTCCGGTGTCGACACGTCCAGCGTGTGTGAGCCCTCGTCCCCCAGCGCAGGTACTAAACCCCTCCGGTGTCGACACGTCCAGCGTGTGTGAGCCCTCGTCCCCCAGCGCAGGTACTAAACCCCTCCGGTGTCGACACGTCCAGCGTGTGTGAGCCCTCGTCCCCCAGCGCAGGTACTAAACCCCTCCGGTGTCGACACGTCCAGTGTGTGTGAGCCCTCGTCCCCCAGCGCAGATACTAAACGCTCGCACCAGTGAACGGACACATTCGGAGCGTCTGCGTTTCTTTAGTGATGTCATTGAAGCTGTGGTAGTGTGTTTGACCTGCTGTGCAGTAACATTCACCTGAGTGTGTTTCCTTCACATCTGTGTGCAAAGATCCTCCTTTTCATGAGCTGATAAAGCTGCTCTATCGCTCTTTGAATACGCTCGTCTGTAAACGCTGTAGGATTGGCTCTTGGTGGATGCTCATGCTCCTGTCTCACACTGCCCCCTGCTGACAGATCCGCTTCAGTGCATGTGCTGTCTGTGTAAACCTCTTGTATTAGTGCTGCTTGTCTTTCCCACTGAGGACTGAGGTTATTTTCTCCTGCTTTGTGCTCTTGTACAGCAATAATGTGTAATGTGTGCATCAGCATAACAGTAAGGAGGATGCAGGGTGCAAAATTTGTCTTATTCATTTGGTTAAAGTTGACATGAAATGCAAATTCACCCTAAATGCACTATATCGCCAAGAGTGTTGTGCCGCCCCTTCACCTGCACATGAGGTTTAATGCCATCCAATTCTTAATCCGTAGGGTTTAATATGGAGTTGCAGCTCTAACAGCTTCAGCTCTTCTGGGAAGGCTTTCCTCAAGGTTTAGGAGTGTGTTTATTGGGATTCTTCTAGAAGCGCATTTGTGATGTTGGACGAGAAGGCCTGGCTCTCAGTCTCCACTCTAATTCATCCCAAAGGTGTTCTATCGGGTTGAGGTCAGGACTCTGTGCAGGCCAGTCCAGTTCCTCCACACCAAACTCCTCATCCATGTCTTTATGGAGTGACGCTTTGTGCACTGGTGCGCAGTCATGCTGGGACAGGAAGGGGCCGTCCCCAAACTGGTTCCACAAAGTTGGGAGCATGAAATTGTCCAAAATGTCTTGGTGAAGCATTAAGAGTTCCTTTGACTGGAACTAAGGGGAACAGAAAAACAACCCCTGAAAAACAACCCCACCCCATAATCCCCTCTCCCTTGGCACAATGCAGTCCGGCAAGTCCCGTTCCCCTGGCAACCACTGCTCTAGAGTCCAGTGGCGGCGCGCTTTACCCCACTGCATCCCACGCTTTGCATTGCACTTGGTGATGTAAGGCTTGGATGAGCTGCTCGGCCATGGAAACCCATTCCATGAAGCTCTACACACTGTTCTTGAGCTCATCTGAAGGCCACAGAAGTTTGGAGGTCTGGAGCTCTTGACTCTGCAGAAAGTTGCTGACTTCTGTGACCCTCAGCATGCGCTGACCCCGCTCTGTGATTTTACGTGGCTTAACACTTTGTGGCTGAGTTGCTGTTGTTTCAAATCGCTTCCACTTGTTATACAGTTTTGCTGTATACCAGTTATGCTGGTTCTTGAGACACTATGAGCATAGCATGTAACTCGTGCCCTAACCCCCTGAACCAGTTGAATCTGCTAAATTACAAGCACAATTCCTGCTTTACACTCAAATTGCAGTTCTAAAACACACTTTTTTCAAAACACTACACACAATTCTCTGCATTTGGCACAATTTTCATGCAAAAAATCTCATTTTCACAAGGAACACATCTAACACAACAAATATGCACACAGACTCCTCAAACATCCGTCACATAAAAGGGCAACAGGTGAGCTCTTCTGTTTTGGAGCAGCATAGTTGTTGTTTTACTGTAACTGTAAATTCTTCTGTTGTTTTGTATGTAGACATCTGTATTATTTGGGATGTACACTGTGTACATTGTTTTGTGGGAAAAAAGTTTTGTGTCGCTTCTTCTGATTCATTGCGGCTGTAAACCTCTCGGAGTTCAGCGCTGCACTTGTTCCTGGTTTTAATAATTTGAGTCCTCAATGATTAATTACAGCCTTGGTGTTTGTCCAGGTGCTGGTGAAGCTTCAGTAAGTGTCTCTGTTGCGCAGGTCAGTTGTGTGGCACTGAATGATAACCCGTGGAGAGGTGTTTCTGTGACAGGGTCGACGCACCAGGAAATGCCAGACAGCGCTCATGCAGACGGGACTGAGAGAGGCGAAAGAAGATGCCAGGGAATGAAGTCCATTGATAAAACGAGCGGCTCGATATCAAATAACACTGGTCTGGCCGATGACAAAGGTTTGTTGTTGAGTGTGAAGTGGGGTAAATTGAGCCATGCTCCTCAAACTGAGTGCAGTGATGTGATGTCACGTCTGTCTGTGTCCATCAGGTGAAGCGGATGCTGAGAGCGATGTGGATGATGATAACGATGAAAGTAAAAAGTCCATTGATGAGGTAAGTGACAGTAACACGTGTGGGTCATGTGACCGCTCCGTTGGATTCTTGGTAAAGTTTTTATTGGTTAAAGTTCCTGCAGGAGCCGCATGACATGTGATTTTAAATCAGTTTATTAATCAGGGATTGGTACCTGAGATACAAAACCACCGGAGCTCTCGCTATAAAAATCTCTATAAGAGTGTGTGTGTGTGTCTGTGAGTGTGTTGAGTGTATGAGTGTGTGTGAGTGTGTTGAGTTTGCCATCTGGTGGTGTCCCAGAGCAGCGCAGCCTCAGATCTCAGTAGTTTGAGGGTGTGATGATTCTCATCTGATTCTTTATGCGAAACTGAATTCATGGTTTGATTCTCTCTCAATGCTTTAAGTTAAGCCAGAATTATTTAAATTTTATTTTAATTATTAAATATTATAATATTATTGTAATTATTTTTAATTGGATTTTATTCCCATTTTACTTTTCAAACAGTTCTACTCATAACCCTTACTGTTATTAGAATGCTTATTGAGACCACATTTTATGAAAAGAACAATTCGTAATTCTACTTAGTTGAAATTACATACAATATTATATTAGACACAAAATGCTCATACAGTCTCTGATTATGTAGATTTTAGTTATTTTATATTAATATTGTAAGTTTAAAAATAGCATTGTCACTGATGTATTTATTTTTATGGCAGGTCTGCTTATCCAGTAAAATATTTTCATTTATAGACATTTGTCATCATCAGCACCAACGAATACTGATGTCATAGCATTATTACATATTGTTATGTATTATTATGCAGTATATAGTAGTTTAATATAGCACTATGAGTAAACTGTCTCCTGGTGTCATGATCCCAGTGATGTCCCCTGTCTCCGTCATCACAAGACAGGGAAACACAGGCTGGGATCATGACACCTGGCCTCATGTCCAGTCTGTCCCTGTTTTGCATGAGGAAGGCCATCCGTTTGTAATTTCCACATATGATGAGGGATGGGTAGAGATCTGACGCTGGCGTGACACGTGTCTCTGTGTCTGCAGGGAATGGCAGTAAATGAAGCCTTCGCCACAGAGGAGATGTCCAACTTAGTCAACTACGTTCAGCCTGTTAAATTCAACTCCTTCGAGGCATGCAAAAGTAAGTCAGTCTGTTCTTACGCCACGAGATGTATTTCACGCAGATCCCTGTAAGATCCCTGTTTGTTCATGTGCATTACTGTTGGTTTTCCACAGAAACTGATCGAAGTTATGAAATGTCGTCGTTTGTGGAGACTAAAGCGCTGGAGCTGCTCAAAGAATCGCCGGTGGAGTTCGTTGAGTATCTTTTATTTATAATGCACTTTTGCTGGTCAAAGACCCTTTTAAATCAGTGTATTTTTAATAAAAGTTGTATATAGCGCTTTTTGCACAGTTCAGTTCCCTTTGGAAACTCGCGATGCGACCCCTAGAGGGCACTATGGGAATGACCGGTGTCTGAAGCACGAGGCAGGCAGCAGCCGATGATGTTATTGGCCTAACCCTAACGATTGATCACGGTGTGGTTATGATTCAGGCTGCGTCACAAGGTGTCTTTTTATCCTCTGTTCGAGATTCTTAACTCCTTCACACAGGTATAATAAACTACAGCTGAGCAGAATTTATCCCAAAGGAACGCGAGTCGACTCCTCGAACTACATGCCTCAGGTCTTCTGGAACTCCGGCTGTCAGCTCGTCGCTCTGAACTTCCAGACCATCGGTACCTTCAGTTCAGTTGGTTTAGATGTGTGGCTGTAGGCAGAACTGCGTCCAAGAGTCAGAATCTCCTGCTTGACCAAAGTTTAAATCTCTCAACTATCATGTTCCTTTTTAAGTTAGTGAGGATGTCGGAGACTCGCAGGCCACCAGGATGAGCTTTTATTCTCGCTCTCC
>JARQWZ010003316.1:0-50000 GCA_033150135.1 Gobio occitaniae | reverse complement strand
TTACTTTGACTTGTATTTCATTGCAGACAATATGAACACCAAATATTTCATTTTTGTCTGGTCAACTTCATGTCATTTGTAAATATGCATCCTTTCCTGTCATTCAGACCTGCAACACATTTCAAAAAAAGTTGGGACAGTAAAGCATTTACCACTTTGTAATGTTGCCATTCTTTTTCACAACACTTAAAAGACGTTTAGCGACTGAAGACACCAAGTGATGAAGTGTTTCAGATGTAATTTTGTCCCATTCTTCCTGCAAACAAGTCTTAAGGTGGACAACAGTATGGGGTCTTCGTTGTTGCATTTTGCGCTTCAAAATGCGCCACACATTCTCTATTGGAGACAGATCAGGACTGAGGCAGGCCAGTCAAGTACCCGTACCCTCTTCCTCCGCAGCCAGGACTTTGTAATGTGTGCAGAATGTGGTTTTGCATTGTCTTGTTGAAATATGCATGGACGTCCCTGGAAAAGATGGCAGCATATTATGCTCCAAAATCTCTATGTACTTTTCAGCATTAATGGAGCCTTCACAGAAGTGCAAGTTACCTTTGCCAAGGGCACTGACACAACCCCATACCATGACAGACCCTGGCTTTTGGACTTGTTGCTGGTAACAGTCTGTATGATCCTTTTCTTCTTTGGTCCGGAGCACACGGCGTCCATTCCTCCCAAAAAATACCTGAAATACTGCTTCATCTGACCACAGTACACGTTTCCACTGTGTGATGGTCCATCCCAGATGCCTCCGAGCCCAGAGAAGTCGACGGCGCTTCTGGACACTGTTAACATAGGGCTTCCTTTTGGCACAGTACAGTTTTAACTGGCATTTGTGGATGTAACTACGTATTGTGGTACTTGACAAAGGTTTGCCAAAGTAGTCCTGAGCCCATGTGGTGATATGGCTTCTAGATGATGACGATTCTTGATGCAGTGCCGCCTGAGGGATCGGAGATCACGGTTGTTCAGCTTAGGCTTGCGCCCTTGTCCTTTACGCACTGAAATTCCTCCAGATTCCTTGAATCTTTTAATTATGTTATGCACTGTTGAATGTGAAATATCCAAATCTCTTCCTATCTTTCTTTGAGGATTTTTTTTTTTTAAACATTTCAATAATTTTCTCACGTATTTGTTGGCAAACTGGCGATCCTCGGCCCATCTTTGCTCCTAAAGGATTAGACCTTTCTTGGATGCTGCTTTTGTACCAAATCATAATTACAATCACCTGTTGACATCACCTGTTTCAAATCACATCATTATTTTACCATTTTACCTCATTACTAGCCCTAAATTGCTCCTGTCTCCTTTTTAAATGTGTTGCAGGTCTGAATGACAGGAAAGGATGCATATTTACAAATGACATGAAGTTGACCAGACAAAACTTGAAATATTTTGTGTTCATATTGTCTGCAATGAAATACAAGTCAAAGTAAATTTAGAAATCACTTCTTTTTTTTTTTTTCGTTTTCCATACTGTCCCAACTTTTTCTGATTTGGGGTTGTATAATGACATGGGTATTACAAAAAGAGGGTGAAATATGAGGACGTTACCCATGTCCTCACTTTTCAAAATGCTTATAAATCACAGAATGAGGTTTTTTTTCACAGAAAGTAAACTGTGCAGTTTCCTGTGATGGGTAGGTTTAGGGGTAGGGGCAGTGTGTGTGTGTGTGTGTGTGTGTATGTGATGGGTGGGGGCAGTGTAAGGGGGTAGAAAAACCATTATGCCTATGGAGAGACCCCAAATTCATGAAAACACAATGTGTGTGTGTGTGTGTGTGTGTGTGTGTGTGTGTGTGTGTGTGTGTGTGTGTGTGTGTGTGTGTGTGTGTGTGTGTGTGTGTGTGTGCGTGTTTGACAGAGGTGGACGCTCAGACTGTAGATGAACTGAAACAGCTGAAGGGTTATTCGAGGGAGCAGAAGAGGCAGTATAAAGAATTAAAGGAGCTGATGAAGAAACACAACAAGAAGACCAATGAGTTGATCAACGAACACGCGACCACACAGAAGCAGCAGCACAGCGAGTTCCTGCAGCGCCGATCAGCCTTGCAGAAGAGGTGAGTCCCTGCGGCCGGCCCGTGTCTGCGCTGGGGCCGTCCCGTCTGACGCTGGTGTCTTTGCAGGAGCGGCTGTGATCCGGTTCTGGCGGCTCTGGAGCAGGAGAGGGGTCAGAAGCTGAGCGAGCTGAAGGAGACGCAGCAGCAGCAGCTCCTCACGCTGAGACAGGAGCAGTTCTACAGCGAGAAGTACCTCAAGAGGGAGCACGTCCGGCTGGTAACCGCTGGTTACAGGACACACAGGGGCTGGGATGTGCACGCCAACCTAGACACATGCATCTGTTATAACATTTCATACACACAACACAAAATACATTTTTATTAAATTGTCAATTGTGAATCTTCCAACGTATGATTAAAGCTGCAGTCTGTAACTTTTTGTGGTTAAAAATGATCCAAATCAACTTGAGCAAGTGTGTAACCAGCCATTGTTCAAAACAATCTCCTTTCCTCCACAACGCTACGCTTGTAATAATGTGTTATAATTTGAGTGGCACTGGTGGGTTTCTGCCGCTGGTCTTTGCGTCAATACGTCACGTCTGTACACATAAAGGAGGAGTTCGGCTTTAGGCTATCGCATGTGAGGAAGCTGATCATTTATAGCCTTTCTTCACAGCAGCTGGAATAATTAAAATATCATTGTAATCCAGAAAGGTCCAAAGGACACTTATCAGTGACGACTGGAGATTCACCCGTAGGTAAAAGATTAGACTGTACAGAAACTGAAATCTACAGGTAACGTTAGTACACACTAAATACAGTCACGCAATGCTAATGCTGTTAACATGAACTATTTGAGAACAAACTATAATAATAATTTGCACAGTTTGATGTGATATGAGCTAAGCGATCGTTAGATTTAATCACTGTTTATTGAAATGCTGTTTTTCGGCCAGAACAGAAGTGGCAGACGTTATTTACTTGTTTCCCGGTGAAAATTCTTATTGTGGTCGCTCTTAAAGACGTAGAATCTGTGATTCCGGTGAATGAATGACAACCACACACACTCCTCACGTTACATCCATCCGCGCTGAGGAGCCGTGCAGACGCAGTAAAGATGATAATTCAACAAACATAGATGGCGACAGAGGCAAAACTTACAGACTGCAGCTTTAAGAGAAGCGGTTGGTTAGTGAATTGGCTGCACGTACAGGGGTGTGTTTCCCAAAAGCATCGTTAGCCAACTATGGTTGCAAGGTCCGTCGTTATCAACATAGTTCAACCAGTCGTGTTTCCCGAAACCATCGTTCCAACGAACGTTCGCAAACAGCGTCGCAAACTTGCGTGGTTGGAACGACAGCTCTCGACCTGTGGTTAGAAGCATAGTTTCTTGTTTACATGTGGACTTGATAAATCCTTACCTTGAGCAAAATAAGCAAGCTGACACTCAGTACAACCTATATCTTTTATTTAGAATACATCCAAATGTCAATTATGTCTTTTAGTTTGTCAAGAGATTTAAAGCACCGTTTTTGAAGAGTGCGCATGTGCGGACGTGCAGTAGTATGTAAAATCGAGCTTGTGATTGAATCTGAAAATAAAGCAAAATAACTGAGAAAATAAGAATGAATCCTCAGATGCCATGTCTGTAATTTATAGCAAAAAGCCTAGCATTAATTTGATCTCAAACTAATTAAATACAATAAGTTAATACTCCACCACCTGCGTGACATCATTAACCAACGTGGTTGAACGACAGATTTGCGACAATATGGTTTCGGGAAACAGTCGTGACTAGCTAGTTGATTTCTTCAACGATGCATCGTACTATGGTAGTTAAGCAGTGAGTTACACCCCAGGGCGAGAGCACTGGTGCATACACTGGAAGCTTCAGCTAACCTTCACATTATAATGGCTCAGGCTTTAACTAGTCAGGGCTAGCATGAACACATTCAGTGCTTGTGAGGTTTCTTGTCATGGCGTAGTAGAACTGCTGACTGTTCAGAACTGTTTCTAATGAGCGATTTAATGAAGCGCTCAACAAACATCACAATACTGAACCAAGCTCTCACACACTCACACTGATAAAGTCATTTATTTGCAGAGCGCTTTCACAATACACATCGTTTAATCCAGTCTTACTCTGCAAAAACTCTGTTCTTCCTCTGTGTCTCGTTTTCCAGCATAAACATCTAAACATTCAAAGATACATTTACTGGATAAGTAAAATGACTGAAGACATTAAGTTTAAAATAAGAACAAATATCTGCCAATGAAGTCAGACGTCTATAATGCTTTAACATTGAGCTGATATGACGATATAATGTATAATCCTCTGTATTTATTTAATAAATGTATCAGTGCTATGATGAAACAGATGAAGTTACAGGTCATTTCTTGCGTATTGTGATGTACGTCCGAGAGTAACGGATTCTCAGAAAATAAAATAAATATAGTGCAGGGATTCTGAGGAGTCGGCCGATGTATTTGCTGTCTGGTTAGTGTGTGTCACACACACGTTGTGTTTCTCTCTGCCTGTAGCTGGTGGAGAAGCTGGCGGCCGTGGCCGAAGAGTGTCAGAGTAACCAGCTGAAGAAACTCAAAGATCTGTGTGAGAAGTGAGTCAACATCACCGTCTTTCACTCATGACGCTCAAACCCGCACAACTTTCTTTCAAGAAGATATTCTGAGAAATCACTTTGTGTTTTATATATCTTCTTTTGAGCTATTCTGATTTCATTTTTTTAGAGAAAACAAAGACTTGAAGAAAAGGATGGACAAGAGACGACAGGAGAAGTTCCAGGAAGCCAGAACGCTGGAGAAAACCCTGACTGACGAGTGAGTGGCTCTCGTGACGTTAGACGTGATCGGTCGATCAGAGTTTGGCTTGAGCAACATTCACTTACACTTTATTACACTTTACACTAAATTTTTCAACTAAACATCGAAATACATCTAAATAATAAACTAAATTAACCATTAAACTAAATTACTGATCAAATTATTGATCTAAAGCCCACACTGTCACTGTATGATACTTGAAATTTTTCCAGAATGGCTATACAGCTGAATAAAATTATGCTGCATTATTTTCCTGTTTAACACTGTAAAGCTGCTTTGAAACAATCTACATTGTTAAAAGCGCTATATAAATAAAGTTGACTTGACTTGACTTGACTTTATTCCAGTGCTCCACTTCAGACATTCTACTAACCATGAGTAACTACATGTCAACTAACTCTCATTAGAGTATTAGTAGGTTAAGTGTTGGTAGAAGTTGCAAAGTGACTTATAGTCAGTAGAATGTTTAAAGCAGACCATGGACATATCTCCATTCTTACCAAGCAATGATCTGTGTGTGATGACTGGAGTCAGAGTTTGATATTCTCCCGCACAAACACAGACACACCACATCTTTAGTCTCTGCTTGACACTGACATGTCGAATCATCCTGTTCTGCAGGAGGAAGATGGAGATGAACAGATCACACGTGAATGAGGTGGTGCAGTCCATCCGACGGGTGAGTGGACGCTGGTCATCAGGGTCAGGGTCAGGGTCAGGGTTAGTTGACCTCAGTCTGCAGGCACAAAGCCTCGTTCTCCTTTGACAGACAATCAAAAGTAGCCGTTATATTCTGACATGCAAGCGACCTCTAGCTTTGAAGTGTGTCTGAATAAAGCCATCCTTCTGATAATCATCATCTTAGTTTGAACAGCAAGTCTTTCATTAATAGAGAGCAACATTTAAAATGAAGGAGAAAACATGTTTTGTGCTGTGAATGATTGGCTATCTTTATGATTTTACAGACTCCTCCTGCAGTTTCAGGGTTACACCTGTAGGGGGCGGCCAATAACAACTGACAGTTTCCAGGGCACATTTCTCCACACTTCACTCACTTTCTCTCCCAGTTCTCCTGAGCATATTTCAGTTTGACACAGCGGTGAATTTCACATCAGAAAACACTTCATTCAGCCTCAAATCAATCATTCTTCCTCAACACGAGTCACTGTGATACAGGGATTATATATTGTGTCTCTATAACACAAGAGTGACCCGCTCTACTGTCCAGAATCCACGGCCGTTTATGATTTAGGATCCATGTTCACATTACAGACACAGCAGATGTTTTGTACAGATGGTGATAAAAACTGAGAGACTTCAGATACATCTAGTGGTGTTGATAGGATTTCATTTTTAAGATTCTCAATATACATGCCAGAAGTATTGGGCCGCCCCTCAAAATCCCTGAGTTCAGGTGTTCAATCCCTTCATGGCCACAGGTGTGTAAATCAAGCTCTAGGCCTGCAGACGCTTCTACACACATTAGTGAGAGAATGGGCCGCTCTCTGGAGTGACCAATCACGCTTCTCTGTCTGACAATCCCATGGTCGAGTCTGGATTTGGCGGTTGCCTGGAGAACGGGACTTGCCTGACTGCATTGTGCCAAGTGTAAAGTTTTTCAGGGGTTGGGCTTGGTCCCTTAGTTCCAGTGAAAGGAACTCTTAATGCTTCACCAAGACATTTTGGACAATTTCATGCTCCCAACTTTGTGGGCCCAGTTTGGGGACGGCCTCTTCCTCTCCCAGCATGACTGCTCCAGTGCTCAAAGCGTCGCTCCATAAAGACATGGATGAGCGAGTTTGGTGTGGAGGCCTTGAGTCCTGACCTCAACCCGATAGAACACCTTTGGGATGAATTAGAGCGGAGACTGAGAGCCAGGCCTTCTCGTCCAACATCACAAATGAAGAATCCCCATAAACACACTCCTAAACCTTGAGGAAAGAAGAGCTGGAGCTGTTAGAGCTGCAAAGGGTGGCGACTCCATATTAAACCCTACGGATTGAGAATGGGATGGCATTAAAGCTCATGTGTGTGTGAAGGGGCGGCACAACACTTTTGGGATTTCAATTACTGTATAAATGTAGCAAATTGCTGTCGTCTTCAGTTTTGTATGATGTTAGGTTTTTAACTTGTGTCCCTGTAATGTGATAGATGGAGTTATTGAATATATTTCATGCCAAGGCAATGATAAATGATGCTGAGTTTATCTCACATAGACTGACGCTGTGATGTCTGTGTGAAGCGAGTCTTGAGCTTCTAGGGATTGTAGTCATGAATCATTCATTCAGTGAGTGTGTGTTCATGAGTATTTGAATGGGCAGAGATTGTGTTTTGAATATTAATTCAGCCAGTGTGAGTTTCTCGTTTATTGAGCTTTTGAATTCAATCAATATCACACTCACAGTTCTGAATATCAGTCACATGATCACCTGTGGCCCAATCACAGCCATCAGGATTTTCAAATCAACTGTGATCCTGCTTAATATTTATTCTAAGGATACTTTTGAGAAGTGCTGATCTAGATCTCTGGGAGAAACACATGGATCAGCTTCTGGATTTATTCCAGCCAATCAGATTTAGGGCTTCATGATAGTTGTTGTGTTATAGATGGGGTGTTAGTTAATGGTTAGTTCTTAGGGTTCACATGCAGATCGAGTGTACTGGAACATGTCTCTAAGCGTGTGCGTATGTGTGTGTATGTGTGTGTGTGTGTGTGTGTGTGTGTGTGTTTTCCAGCTGGAAGATGCGCAGGCCAAACGACTGGAGAGACTGCTGGAAAAACATAAAGGTATTCGACAGCAAATCCTGGATGACAAACCGAAGGTACGACCCGTTTCACAGCCTTTACCATTAACGGTTTATTGACATGTTTGGATCACGCAGGAAGTTTAGAGCACTGCAGAAACACACACACACACACACGTGTTCAGCTGCGGTGTTTGTGTCTCCTCACTGTCACTGTTATTTTAGGAGGACGGCTCACAGGAACTGGAAGGTAAGAGACGCTGCATCCCAGAATTCAGTTCATCACAAACATTCAGACATTCCGTCTCTGAGCCGCTGAAAATAACACAAAAACTCTGGATCATTCCGGCCTCATCCGCCCGTCCGTCAATAACCAG
The DNA here is from genome assembly GCA_033150135.1 of Gobio occitaniae. Taxonomy (NCBI): domain Eukaryota; kingdom Metazoa; phylum Chordata; class Actinopteri; order Cypriniformes; family Gobionidae; genus Gobio; species Gobio occitaniae. The sequence goes on along the minus strand of JARQWZ010003316.1, from coordinate 42,040 downwards.
CTTCCCTGTGTGTGTGTGTGTGTGTGTGTGTGTGTGTGTGTGTGTGTGTGTGTGTGTGTGTGTGTGTGTGAGTGAGTGTGTGTGTGTGTGTGTGTGTGTGTGTGTGTGTGTGCGTGCGTGCGTGCGTGCGTGCGTGCGTGCGTGCGTGTGTGTGTGTGCGTGTGAGTGAGTGTGTGTGAGTGTGTGAGAGAGAGAGAGTGCTGGATGTCTGGTTCTAATGTTCTCTCAGGTGATATACAGCATGCATTAGTCCTCATCTGAATTTTTATATATTCCTGCATTTATTTAAAGTGATCATAAGTTGATCAGAAATCATCATTCCGTCATCATTAATGAATCTTCATGTCACTTAAACCTGAACACAAAAGGAAATATTTCGAAGAACATTGGAAACCAAACAACATCATTGACTGGCATGGCTATATAAACACTGAGAACTTCTCAGAATATCTTCTTTTGTGCTGAACCGTATCAAACGAGAGTAAATGATGCCAGAATTGTATATTTTTTGGGGTGAACTCAACTGTTACTTTAAGAGAAAAGCGTTTCATCTGCTCCGACAACATGATCTTCTTGACTTCTTTATCTAGTCTGGTCTGGGAAGAGGTTGTAGGTCAGACTGTAGATCATCATTTGACTGGCATTGATGGGATGATGCTCTGCAGCTTTAAGCGGTTCAGATCCACTAGAGGGCGTCATCGTGCAGTTCAACACGGCTCACATCAGAGGAGAGACGGACTGGAAAATGATGGCGTGATTACAGGACTTATTCTGTAACATGTGTTTCATGACAACACGTGATCTTGAGCTGCACTTGTGCTTGTGTTTGGATCAGGAACTGGTTTGAAGTTAAAACCAGGACGACGCTGAAATCCTGTCCTCTGAAACATGAGCGAGAGAGAGAGTCCTGACCTATTTTTATGCCTTGGATCAGGCACTAATGGACAGCTATAAGCATCCTAGGTCTTCAGAGACCTGCAGAACATCTCAGATTCAGAGATTTAGCCTGCAAACGGACAGCTAGTTTAACCAGCAGCCGCCTATATGTGCCCGTTTCCCTCATCAAGTCCAAATGATGCGCTATACACTTACAGTCACGTCAGCTTTATTCCTCCAGCGCTTTATACAGCACAGATTGTTTCAAATAACAGGAAATGATGCGCCTCGGCTGTTGTTCAGCTGAAGTCAGTTCTGTTGTAAAGATCATCATATATCTATCCAGCAGCTCTAATCTCAGCACCAGCTCAGTTCAGTTCTCATACAGCAGCGTCAGTACAGTCAGATCAATAATACTGTTGAATATTAAGTGTCCAGAGGCGACAGTGGCAAGAACCCAAACTCCATCAGTGACAGAATGGAGGAAAACCCTTGGGAGAAACCAGACTCAGCCGCTCAGTTCTCCTCTGGCCACCGATTGAACATGTGTGGTTATGATCTGGGCAGGTTAGCATGGATGAAGGCAGGAGAGCAGCGATAACCCCCTCAGGGTAAACAGAACAGAACCAACATAATGAACTGCAGATATCATTAATGTCCTAATTAAATGGACAAAATAATTCGGGAATTTAGTCTGATTCAAGGGGATCAGAACAGCAGATCCTGATGAGAGGAGGAGCTGGGGCTGGAGGAGGGAATGAGCTCTGGAGAATGGGACAGCTGCTGATAGTCCAGAAGGAGCTTATATATATTTCATATTCCTATAGGTAGACATGATCATCTGACAGTCAGCCGATGCGAGCTTGACTAGCGTGACCTGCCAGAACTCAAGTGTGTAGTGTGTGAATAATATGAGGTTATTTGATCCAGCAAGAGTCTGAAAGCCCCTCCGTTCCAGCATCCACTGCATCATCCAGGCATTTGAAGTGCACTTTTCTCTTTTTCGGATGTTCCGTGTGGTCACTACTCGCACTTCATACTACAGGCCAGCATAGAGTAGTGCATAAGTACGTGAATGAGGACGCAGCTTCTGAGACACGGGATGGTGTTTAAATAGATCAGGTGTTCGCTGTGGCACCTCTGCTCACGGGTTCACACGCCTCCGTCTGTCGGATCACTTCAGCAGTGTTTCATCAACTTCAGGCCTCGTCACTTCTGCACTATTCTGTGCCATTTTGTGGTATAAATAAAAATCGAACAAATAAAAGTGCAATTTGTATGTTCACACTGAAAAAAATACAAGAAAAAGTGCACTTTAAATGCACAGATGATGCGCTTAAAGGGTTAGTTCACACAGAGGTGTAAATCCTGGCCTTGATTCCTCGTGTCGTCTCAAACCCGTCAGACCTTCGCTCACCCCAGAGCTCTCTGACCCCTCGATAGACAGCAGTGTGATGAACACTCTCAAGGGCCAGACAGGAAGTGATGACATGGTTACAATAGCCCATGTGACTCCAGCGGGTCAGCCTTAATGTGATGAAGAGATGAGAAGACTTTAGAGCGCAAAAACACACACACACACACATAATGGGTTCAGTGCGGTAATATTTGCTGTTTCCATTGTCAGAAGTTGTGAACCATACCGTAGCACTTTTTTGGCACCCTTCCGTTGGGGCAGCAGTCTGGTATTATAGGTTGGAGCTACACTCACTGCAGATCACTGATTGGTTGACAGAGAATCGTCACTTGCGTGTGTGTTTTCGGCTGTGTATTTCCTTGCAGCCTTGGCTCAAACAAAGCATGTCTTCCTGTGACAACAGCCACATGCCGAGAAGCAAGAACAAGATCTGCTATATGTCGTCCATTGTTGTTCACTGCGCCGCGTTCGTCTTTGCGTGAGAATGACGTCGATCGCTACACCACGCCTATCATAAGGGTGCTGTTGCTGGGTCAGGGTTTACGGTCCCGAATCGTACTGTACTGAACTGAACCGTACCGCACCGCTCGGTGGAAACGAGCATAAGTTTCGAATGATTATCAAACAGCAAAAGCGGCACTCACTCGTAATCATTCACTTCCTCATGTGCACTATATTAGTGGAGTAATGTAGGGAACAGTGGATGAGGGTTAGGGGCGATTTCAGCTTCTGTTTCTTCAGATCTAACACTCTTGAACCAGCTGATCAAGTCTGTTAGAGCTAACCCCAGGCCCACAGATCAGAAGCTAGTCTGTCATGTGGAACACACCGGTTACGGGTACTCATGCTAATTTTGTGACAGTGGCAGACGCGTGTTGATGTTGAATGAAGCTGCACACACTGAACAGTCCTGTGGCTTCACAAACAGAGAGCTGTGCCTTCGCCATGGCAACACTCATCCCACCGTTAACCCCATAATAGCTGCAGGAAGAGCCGGAAGAGGTGTTGATCTCCTGCCTGACACACAGAGAGCAGGGAAACTCCTGGAATAATCAGTTTCTCAGGGCTTTATTTGATTATGCCATGATTCTCGTCGTTGATGTATCGTGATATTCAAAGGAATAATTCAACCATCTCACAAATCTCCTTCTCTATTCAGCAGATGATGATTGTGTTATTGTGTTTATGTATTATATGAAAAAATTTTGTGACGTTCCGAGGTCAGTTACTCGTCTTTAATGACCGTCATCGTAGCAACAATCCGGGTATTTGAGATGCTTCATGTCTCTCTTTTTATTCAAGCGCGGCCTCAGTTATCTTCAGATTAACTCTTTCCTCGCCATTGACGGAAATGTCCTGCTTTTCGGCGTTTTTGCTGATATATGGTAGGGGGCGCTATTACACATCTTCTGAAAGAGTGCAGAATCTCCTGATCAAACACAGGCGAAGAAGAAACAAAAACGAGTGATAGAAGCAATAAAATAACACGATCATCAAACATTAAATATCATATAAATCTGAATGGCCTGATGTCAGTGAATGAGTCGCCCCAGGACGAGCTGTAGGACTGAAGCTCTGATGACTCCATCATCTGTGTGTGATCATCGCTCTGAATCACATATGGACACACTCTTTGACTAAAACAACAGTTTATCAGCTTTTGCTCCAAATGTTGCCTAATCAAAGTGTTGATAAAAAAGAATGCATGAAGCTAGAATAAAACGGATTGAGGCTCTTTTGATCATGTTCAGATATTCATAGAGCAAAATATTCTGAGCACCATGAAACTTGTGCACATGATCAAAACTGTTAACAGGTCTACGGTATTATTGTTCAAGTGTTTGTCTTGTTGCTAGAACAAGTGTTTTTTACACTGTAATGGATTATAAGATATAAAAAAAAACTATTCTTCAATATTTCATGTCCCCGTTTGTAAAATCATGTAATATGTGACCCTGGACCACAAAACCAGTCATAAGCAGTGTTGACACAGTTACTTTGAAAAAGTACTTTACAGATTACTTGATTTTAAAAGTAACTAAGTTACTTTACAGATTACTTGATTTTAAAAGTAACTAAGTTAGATTACAAGTTACTTTATTGGTTACATTCATCAGTTGCGACAACACCTCTGCAGCCTCAACATAAAAATGACAACCGTTTTTGCCAACACTTTATTGGAAGTGCATTTTTAACAGTAACGTCAACTATGTATCTCCTGTAATTGTATCTCCAAAAAAAATATTTTGACTAATTTTATAAAATCTAAACATGTTAATGAAAAGGTACAAATTACTTTGTGTTCTTATTAAATACATTTATGAAAAACAATTTATATTTAATTTTTAAATGTATATTTATATATGAATGTAAATAATTATATGGGCCTACACAAATAATATAAAATTACAAGATTTATAGTTTATTGTAAACCTAATGTGCAGCTCTGTAAAGGGACAACAATTATATGATCGATACGTGAGAACAATATATTTTTTAATAATCTTTAAGTGCACAAAACTATGAAAATATATGAAACGCTTCAAAACAGAGCGGCAACAAAGCGCTTATGCGCATCCCGGGGGCAGAATGATGCACTTAAAGCAACATGGAATCAGTGTGTGCAGTGCAGCGCGAGTGCACATTGAAAAGTTCACGGCATAAAGAGAAGATGAGCGTTGAGCCCACAAATCCTAGTCCACTATGTAGCCTATATCGGTCCAAACATTCACTGATTATTTGTTTCTTCACAGTTTTAAATTCCGGTTATGGTGCGTGTGATGCTAATTAATAGTCCTTGTGTTGTCACCTGGGTAGCGAGCACAACATCTTTCAGAAACCGCTAGATAAACTCCAGCAAGATAAATTATTTTATCAACATATCAAGTATTATAATGGGAATATATCATATTGGAGTGAACTTTACCGTGCAGCTGACTGACTGTAATCGAACGCGACGCGCAGTTTTGTTGAACGGAGAATTATTGACAGCTACAGCGGAGGAAAGATGACTTTGTAGGCTACTAGCAAATAATAATATGCTAATAATGATTGCTGAAGGATAATGTGACAATATATATTTCTGATGATTATTTAATTATCACGACATGCCTAATCTGAGCAAGTGACTGCCTGCCTTGAGTTTTGTCGACAGACGGAGGCGGCAAGAAATTTGACGGAGCGGCCGCCTCATAATTCTCTATGCAGGAAAAACCCTGGGAGACTCAACAAGACAGCAAAAATATATTTTGACTAATGAAAATGACAAAAATAGTAACTCACAGTGACTTGGATAAATTACTTTAATCTGATTACTGGTTTGGAAATAGTAACGCGTTAGATTACTCGTTACTGGAAAAAAGTAGTCAGATTAGAGTAATGAGAACGTACTGGCATCACTGGTCATAAGGGTCATCTCTATAATTAAATAATCATCATTGATGTGTGGTTCATTAGGACAATATTTGAACATCTGGACTCTGAGGGTGCAAAAACATCTAAATATTGAGAAAATCTCCTTTAAAGTTGTCCAGATGAAGTTCTTAGCACACACATCACTACTAATAATACATTTATGATATATTTACTAAATATCTTCATGGAACATGATCTTAATATCCTCATGATTTTTGGCATAATGTATAATTTTGACCCGATGTATTGTTGGCTATCAGCACAGATACACCCGTGAGACGCAGGACTGGTGTTGAGGTCAAGGGTCAGTGTGTGTTTGTCCAGAGCGAGAGGCCGAGCCGCTGGAGCAGACGAGGCTCCGCCAGACGCGATCCATCCGCTCCCGCTGACTCTAACGGCACATGTGTCCAGCGCTCCAGCGTTTGATGTGAGCGGCTCTTCGTTAATAATTCACGCGACCCTCCTGATTCTCGCCAGGGGAAGTTCTGTCACTCGATAGACACCCGAGGAGCACAAACTAACCCCAGCGCTCGGCTGCAAATAACTCTCGCCTGTTCCCATCAGGCTCAGCGCAGGAATGAGATGCCTTCAGTCCACGCGTCAGAGTCTCACTTTAGTGTTGAGACCGTTCGTGAACACACGCGTGTGCGGGCGGTTACATGACGAGTGTGAAACGGGAACATTTCATCTAGATTTCATAAGCGGCGCATCCCTCGATGGCGGAGCAGAATTAGGACAGATGTGGATGAAGGTCATTCTCCTCCCGCAGCGCTTTAAGAGCGCGCTGGCATTGGACGTGAGTGTGGTTTGTTGACAGATGACGAGTCTTTTGAGGAAAGACATATTTAACTGAGTCGGGAGGGAACAGAAACTAGAATGGGCCGTGCTTTCATCTCCAGGTCTCTTTGGGTCGGAGAAACGGGGGCGAGCCGCTGACTTCAGGGCTTGAGCTGGAGGTGTTTCTCAGATCCTGTGCTTGAAGAGATTCTGTATGAGAGAGTGTTTAGCCTCTCTTCTTAGAGTAAATGTGTGAATCAGGTCCTCATAAGACGCGGGTGTGAATGAAACCTACTGTCAGTTTGGCAATGAGAGGAAATTGCACATGCCATCACGCTCACTCACGGGTAAACGGATCCAGAGTCATGAGTTTGTCCTGTATAACCTGTGATAATTTGTGAGAAACTCATAGGCTAAAACAGAATAGAAAGACGTGATACCAAAGACACGGCAAATGTGCTCGTGACGGCCTGTGTTTGCACACGACCGCAGGTGATAAAGACGTGGCACACGCGCGGCTCATCTGAGGTGGCAAAGGTTGGCAGGAGTCGGAGCTTAGCGTCAAACACAGTCGGCCATCTCACCTCGCCCCGGCCGCCGTGCCAAACGGATCTGAGACGCGCTCTAATCCCGGGCCTTTGTGTCTCGGCCAGCAGGGGGACAGCAGATGTCCTTCCTCTAAGTAGGTCGGGCTTTGTGCGGGCGGCCTGGAGCCATCTGGCCGTGTCATGGCCATGTCAGCCGCTTGAAAGAATGATTTTCTAGAAGGTGACCTTTGAGCTGACGGGCCTGTGGTGAAGATGCTAAACCGGTTTGAGGAACTGGCTGATGTTTGCTTTTGTTTTCTGTGTTGGTAACGCTACACACAGACTTCCCTTGTACCTGCTTGTCCTAACCATCTCAAACCAGTGCATGAACGAACTAAACCTGAACGGAGCGCAAGAGACGCTCTCAGATCACACGCAAGCACGAGTGTTTGGAAATCATAGTCTTTGACACGATTCATCTTTGGTGCTTTCTTTAATTACACCGCTCCCTGGAGATGGAGCGGGGTAGTTAACCAGTCAAATAAGCAGTAAAGCAATTATTGGGTCAGAATGAATACAATTCTGACATCTTTAATCACTAGGGGAGTCTGTGCCTGGAGAAAAACAGGATATCCGGCTCTCTCCGAGGACGCAGAAGATCCGTGAGATGAGTCTCTCTAACACTAAAGTCATGACGCTTGTGGATCTTCTGAGATCGTCTCTAAACTTGAACTCTAACCTCAGGCTGTGGTTTGGCTCATTCTAACACGGTTTAGTTGTTGTTTAATCCGTGTGCTTGTTCATGTTCCAGCTTTCTCTCGCATGACGATACTGTGATACCGCTCTAGATCAGAGGTTCTCAACCCGTCGGGACCTGCAGTGGGACCTTCTGTCGTGGAGAATCCTCAAAAACCCTCCGGCAGAAGACAAACCCTGACCCTGCAGCCGTTGAGAGTGTCTGATCTAGAGCCTTCTGCTTCCAGAGTTCCTCACCTGCGCTTGTGTTTTGCAGCTTCAGAGCGAGCTGGACCAAGAGTACCAGGACAAGTTCCGGAGGCTCCCGCTGGAAGTCCAGGAGTTCGTGCAGGATTCTGCTGCTTGTAAAGGCAGTGAGTGTGTTCCCGGTTCCAGCGCGGCGAGATCGCTCTCGGACGCCGAGCCGCCGTCTTCAGAGCAGGGCTTCGACACGAGTCTCTGAGCTTCTGTTGTTCTTCATACGCCGTCCAGATCCCCGGGTTTAATGTGCACCTTTAGTACGACGACTGGATGACTTGAACAACGCTAAAAATAATTTCCCTTTTTGTCTTACTTTTAAAACCTAGTTTTGACAAGAACTTGCTGCTTATGTGGATTTAAATATGCGTATATGTGTAGACGTTCAGACGAGTCTCTTAATGAACATTATGAAATGTTAGACAATTAAGCGCATGACTTCCATGGACGTTCATCCTGCCCGTTTAGACTTTGTATGAGTTTTTTATATATATATATATATATATATATAACTTCAAGTGATTAATTTGCATGTTATTGTACAGAAATGCGGTGCGGAGGGAATACATTTATGCATTTGGACACTTTTCTCCAAAGCGAGTGTGTTGAAGCTACACGTCCTGTGAGTTCAGGCGTTATCTGACCACAGAGAGATAACTGAGTCCGGCCTGGACCAAACGAAGAGGAGCTCAGTCCAGACTGTCCTTGATGTGAGTGTGTGAAAGACTCTGAGGTTCTTTATCAATATTTACGAAGCTCCTCGCAGTAAAACTTGTCAAACTGGCACGAGTGCCAGGAGCTGAGCGGATCTCGTGAGTCCTGTGCCTTTAACCTTTCCCTTCTCTGACCCGTTCTGTCCTATAACCAGGAGCTCTTCTTCTGCCACTCCTGAGTAAAGCTTGACACTAGCAGTATTTCAGAGGAATGTTACTTACATACAAATGCTTTTCACTTGAAGTTGCTGTACGTGAAGCTTCTTGAATAAATGCCTGTGAATGAAATAAATGTTGCTTCTGTCTAAATGTGTCTCTGTCGTACTTTCTGAATCTGGCTGTAGAGTTCTGTCCTGAAGAGCTTCTCCAGAGGGATGGACTCGGGCTAATGCTGTAAATCTGCTGAGGATGCTGGGAAAGAGTCTCATTAAGAGTAAATAATAGAGCCGTATTTCAGTGTGTGTGTGTGTGTGTGTGTGTGTGTGTGTGTGTGTGTGTGTGTGTGTGTGTGTGTATGTGTGTGTGTGTCATGAACAGATATTGTCTTTTCAGACTTTATGTCCATGAGGAGAAGCAGATACAGAGAACTGACTCAATCATGACAGAAGATCTGATCCTGAATGAGCAGAAAAACACCAGAGAAGCAGAACATGAGTGAGTGTGTGTGTGTGTGTGTGTGTGTGTGTGTGTGTGTGTGTGTGTGTGTGTGTGTGTGTGTGTGTGTGTGTGTGTGTGTGTGTACGTTTACACATCATCCCCATAGCAACAGTTGCTATGTACTGATGCCCGCGGTCACATGTGAACCAACTCAGGAATTTAGCTGGAAATATAATCAACATAAAAATAAACACAGCCGGGATCAGGAATAGAGCCACTGCCCATCACCTCATCTGGGAGTTTCAGATGTTTCTTAAGAAGGTTCTTTACTGAATATGCTGCATATGTGTTTAGTTTAATCCCATAATATCTGATGGTGGATACACACACACACACACACACACACACACACTTCAGTACTTAGGTGACACAAAGGCTTTCAGAGCTTTTCATCAGATAATTCTCCAATAGCTGCAGCTGTGTGTGTGTGTGTGTGTGTGTGTGTGTGTGTGTGTGTGTGTGTGTGTGTGTGTGTGTGTGTGTGTGTGTGTGTGTGTCAGATAATGGCGCTGATGCTCATTGGATGCTGACAGGTCAGTGGGAGGAGTTCTGTAAATACTCACTGTACATGAGAAGTGAATTATATCAATAAAACTGGCAGCTGACCCAAATGACCAGAGAAGAGTTTCTTCATTAGTGGACATTAATTACAACTCTGCAGCAAACAAACAACAAACAAACAATAAACAATAAACAAACAACAAACAACCCCCAGACATTCAGTGAGATGGAAAATAGATAGATGATGGATGGATGGATGGATAGATGATGGATGGATGATGGATGGATAGATAGATAGATAGATAGATAGATAGATAGATAGATAGATAGATAGATAGATAGATAGATAGATAGATAGATAGATAGATAGATAGATAGATAATGGAGTGAGTGAGTGTGAGAGAGAGAGAGAGAGAGAGAGAGAGAGAGAGAGAGAGAGAGAGAGAGAGAGAGAGAGAGAGAGAGAGAGAGAGAGAGAGGGAATCAGGAGGGAGAGACACATCATCTTCATCTCCGTCCTCCTGCAGGATCTCCTCGCGCGTCAGGACACCGATGCACTGATACAGTGTGTGTGTGTGTGTGTGTGTGTGTGTGTGTGTGTGTGAGAGAGAGTCTGACTGCTACACTGATACAGTGTGTGTGAGTGTGTGTGACTGCAGTGCTGCAGAGATGCATGTCCGGCTGCACTGAGGGTTTCCTGCGCGCGTGACGCTGAGGAAGATCCACCATCATCCGCCGTTCGGAGGGGATTCGGTCTCTTCCCGGGAATGTTGCGGCGTTTGCTGATGTGTGATGACGGTAAGAGATGAGCGCGTCGCGCGCGTCACAAGCGGCTAGTGCGCGTGTTATTGAGCTGTAGGGAAGGGCGCGTGCGTGTTTTTGTGTGTGTTAATGTGTGAGGAGAATCAAACTGAACTGCTGTTAGCTCTCAGGCTAGTGGCTAACGCCGTGCACGAGATCATCTGTGAATGCGCGTTTGTCCGACATCAGCCGTCATGTGAACGGTAAGATGCATGCGCTCGCAACAGTTAGGCGCTGTGTGTGTGTGTGTGTGTGTGTGTGTGTGTTAGCTAATGTTTATCTTCAGTCCAGGTCACACTGGATCATCAAAACTAATGCTGGGAATTACGTAATGCCTCCTGAATGAAATCTATGGGTTCATGTACGCGGGCCCGTCATTGCGCGCGCGCGCGCGTGTGTGTGTGTGTGTGTGTGCTGTGCATTATATATATAATGTCTAGAACAGATGCTCATCGTTTGTGTGATATCAATGTCATGTTTTTGAGTGTGTGTTGTGTTTTCAAAATACAGATGCAAAATCTAAAAGTCTATTTGTGGCTTATTTGAGATTGACAGTTCCAATTTGACATTTATATTTACAGCTTTGCTGCGTCCTATGTAAATGTTGTAAACATATAAATATTAGCAATAATGTTTAATTGAACAGCAGAATTGCAGGCAGTGAAATCCAGATCCAGGCGAGGGTTTTTCCGCTGAAGATCTGTGGAGTTTTGCTCTTGTTTTAAGTGACTTTTACTATAAAACAAACTCGTTTCTGCTGCCGTTTGCTTTAACCACTGTGACTTCGGTTAGTTACCCCTAACCCATCCTTAAGACAATCAGTTCCATTAAAGCATAGACTGGCCGACACAAGGGCTGTGTTTATGCAAGCGGCCGCGGATCAGGGCTGTCAGATTCAGAGGTTAGTCTGTTCCCCCGTCACACCTGCTCACGCTGCACCTGCTCACGTGAGCGCATGTTTATTCAGTCTCAAACAGAGCCGTGTGTGTGTGTGTGGACGGAGAACAGAGCTGTGTGTGGACGGAGAAAAGAGCTGTGTGTGGACCGAGAACAGAGCTGTGTGTGGACGGAGGTCAGAGCTGTGTGTGGACGGAGGACAGAGCTGTGTGTGGACGGAGAACAGAGCTGTGTGTGGACGGAGGTCAGAGCTGTGTGTGGACCGAGAACAGAGCTGTGTGTGGACGGAGGTCAGAGCTGTGTGTGGACGGAGAACAGAGCTGTGTGGACGGAGAACAGAGCTGTGTGTGGACGGAGGACAGAGCTGTGTGTGGACGGAGAACAGAGCTGTGTGTGGACGGAGGACAGAGCTGTGTGTGGACGGAGAACAGAGCTGTGTGTGGACGGAGAACAGAGCTGTGTGTGGACGGAGAACAGAGCTGTGTGTGGACGGAGAACAGAGCTGTGTGTGGACGGAGGACAGAGCTGTGGGTGGACGGAGAACAGAGCTGTGTGTGGACGGAGAACAGAGCTGTGTGTGGACGGAGGACAGAGCTGTGTGTGGACGGAGGACAGAGCTGTGTGTGGACGGAGGTCAGAGCTGTGTGTGGACGGAGGTCAGAGCTGTGTGTGGACGGAGAACAGAGCTGTGTGTGGACGGAGGTCAGAGCTGTGTGTGGACGGAGGTCAGAGCTGTGTGTGGACGGAGGTCAGAGCTGTGTGTGGATGGAGGTCAGAGCTGTGTATGGAAGGAGAACAGAGCTGTGTGTGGACGGAGAACAGAGCTGTGTGTGGACGGAGAACAGAGATGTGTGTGGATGGAGAACAGAGCTGTGTGTGGACGGAGAACAGAGCTGTGTGTGTATGGAGGTCAGAGCTGTGTGTGGACGGAGAAAAGAGCTGTGTGTGGATGGAGAAAAGAGCTGTGTGTGGACGGAGGTCAGAGCTATGTGTGGACGGAGAACAGAGCTGTGTGTGGACGGAGGTCAGAGCTGTGTGTGGACGGAGGTCAGAGCTGTGTGTGGACGGAGGTCAGAGCTGTGTGTGGACGGAGGTCAGAGCTGTGTGTGGACGGAGGACAGAGCTGTGTGTGGACGGAGGAAAGAGCTGTGTGTGGACGGAGAACAGAGATGTGTGTGGACGGAAGACAGAGCTGTGTGTGGACGGAGGACAGAGCTGTGTGTGGACGGAGGACAGAGCTGTGTGTGGACGGGGGACAGAGCTGTGTGTGGACGGGGGACAGAGCTGTGTGTGGACGGAGAACAGAGCTGTGTGTGGAAGGGGGACAGAGCTGTGTGTGGACGGAGACGTGTCTGTGTGTGGACGGAGACGTGTCTGTGTGTGGATGGAGGCGAGCCTGTGTGTGGACGGAGACGTGTCTGTGTGTGGACGGAGGCGAGCCTGTGTGTGGGACGGAGACGTGTCTGTGTGTGGACGGAGGCGAGCCTGTGTGTGGACGGAGACGTGTCTGTGTGTGGACGGAGGCGAGCCTGTGTGTGGACAGAGGCGAGTCTGTGTGTGGACGGAGGCGAGCCTGTGTGAGCTAAGAGTGTGAGGGCTGAGTTTCATCTGTAAGAGTGTGAGGCGCTGAGTTTCATCTGGAAGAGTGTGAGACGCTGAGTTTCATCTGGAAGAGTGTGAGGGGCTGAGTTTCATCTGTAAGAGTGTGAGGCGCTGAGTTTCATCTGGAAGAGTGTGAGGCGCTGAGTTTCATCTGGAAGAGTGTGAGGCGCTGAGTTTCATCTGGAAGAGTGTGAGACGCTGAGTTTCATCTGGAAGAGTGTGAGACGCTGAGTTTAATCTGGAAGAGTGTGAGGCGCTGAGTTTCATCTGGAAGAGTGTGAGACGCTGAGTTTCATCTGGAAGAGTGTGAGACGCTGAGTTTCATCTGGAAGAGTGTGAGACGCTGAGTTTAATCTGGAAGAGTGTGAGACGCTGAGTTTCATCTGGAAGAGTGTGAGACGCTGAGTTAATCTGGAAGAGTGTGAGACGCTGAGTTTCATCTGGAAGAGTGTGAGGCGCTGAGTTTAATCTGGAAGAGTGTGAGGCGCTGAGTTTCATCTGGAAGAGTGTGAGGCGCTGAATTTCATCTGGAAGAGTGTGAGATGCTGAGTTTCATCTGGAAGAGTGTGAGACGCTGAGTTTCATCTGGAAGAGTGTGAGGGCTGAGTTTCATCTGGAAGAGTGTGAGGGCTGAGTTTCATCTGTAAGAGTGTGAGGCGCTGAGTTTCATCTGAAGAGTGTGAGGGCTGAGTTTCATCTGTAAGAGTGTGAGGCGCTGAGTTTCATCTGGAAGAGTGTGAGGGCTGAGTTTCATCTGGAAGAGAGTGAGGCGCTGAGTTTCATCTGGAAGAGTGTGAGACGCTGAGTTTCATCTGGAAGAGTGTGAGGGCTGAGTTTCATCTGGAAGAGTGTGAGACGCTGAGTTTCATCTGGAAGAGTGTGAGACGCTGAGTTTCATCTGGAAGAGTGTGAGGGCTGAGTTTCATCTGGAAGAGTGTGAGGCGCTGAGTTTCATCTGAAGAGTGTGAGACGCTGAGTTTCATCTGGAAGAGTGTGAGGGCTGAGTTTCATCTGGAAGAGAGTGAGGCGCTGAGTTTCATCAGTAAGAGTGTGAGGGCTGAGTTTCATCTGTAAGAGTGTGAGGCGCTGAGTTTCATCTGTAAGAGTGTGAGGGCTGAGTTTCATCTGTAAGAGTGTGAGGGCTGAGTTTCATCTGTAAGAGTGTGAGGGCTGAGTTTCATCTGTAAGAGTGTGAGGGCTGAGTTTCATCTGTAAGAGTGTGAGGGCTGAGTTTCATCTGTAAGAGTGTGAGGCGCTGAGTTTCATCTGGAAGAGTGTGAGGGGCTGAGTTTCATCTGTAAGAGTGTGAGGCGCTGAGTTTCATCTGGAAGAGTGTGAGGCGCTGAGTTTCATCTGGAAGAGTGTGAGGCGCTGAGTTTCATCTGGAAGAGTGTGAGGCGCTGAGTTTCATCTGGAAGAGTGTGAGACGCTGAGTTTCATCTGGAAGAGTGTGAGACGCTGAGTTTCATCTGGAAGAGTGTGAGACGCTGAGTTTCATCTGGAAGAGTGTGAGACGCTGAGTTTCATCTGGAAGAGTGTGAGGCGCTGAGTTTCATCTGGAAGAGTGTGAGACGCTGAGTTTAATCTGGAAGAGTGTGAGACGCTGAGTTTCATCTGGAAGAGTGTGAGGCGCTGAGTTTAATCTGGAAGAGTGTGAGGCGCTGAGTTTCATCTGGAAGAGTGTGAGACGCTGAGTTTCATCTGGAAGAGTGTGAGGGCTGAGTTTCATCTGGAAGAGGGTGAGACGCTGAGTTTCATCTGTAAGAGTGTGAGGGCTGAGTTTCATCTGTAAGAGTGTGAGGGCTGAGTTTCATCTGTAAGAGTGTGAGGCGCTGAGTTTTATCTGTAAGAGTGTGAGGGCTAAGTTTCATCTGTAAGAGTGTGAGGGCTGAGTTTCATCTGTAAGAGTGTGAGGGCTGAGTTTCATATGTAAGAGTGTGAGGGCTGAGTTTCATCTGTAAGAGTGTGAGACGCTGAGTTTCATCTGTAAGAGTGTGAGGGCTGAGTTTCATCTGTAAGAGTGTGAGACGCTGAGTTTCATCTGTAAGAGTGTGAGGGCTGAGTTTCATCTGTAAGAGTGTGAGGCGCTGAGTTTCATCTGGAAGAATGTGAGGGCTGAGTTTCATCTGTAAGAGTGTGAGGCGCTGAGTTTCATCTGTAAGAGTGTGAGGCGCTGAGTTTCATCTGTAAGAGTGTGAGGCGCTGAGTTTCATCTGTAAGAGTGTGAGGTGCTGAGTTTCATCTGTAAGAGTGTGAGGCGCTGAGTTTCATCTGTAAGAGTGTGAGGCGCTGAGTTTCATCTGTAAGAGTGTGAGGCGCTGAGTTTCATCTGTAAGAGTGTGAGGGCTGAGTTTCATCTGTAAGAGTGTGAGGGCTGAGTTTCATCTGGAAGAGTGTGAGGCGCTGAGTTTCATCTGTAAGAGTGTGAGGGCTGAGTTTCATCTGTAAGAGTGTGAGGCGCTGAGTTTCATCTGTAAGAGTGTGAGGGCTGAGTTTCATCTGTAAGAGTGTGAGGGCTGAGTTTCATCTGTAAGAGTGTGAGGGCTGAGTTTCATCTGTAAGAGTGTGAGGGCTGAGTTTCATCTGGAAGAGTGTGAGACGCTGAGTTTCATCTGTAAGAGTGTGAGGGCTGAGTTTCATCTGTAAGAGTGTGAGGGCTGAGTTTCATCTGTAAGAGTGTGAGGCGCTGAGTTTCATCTGTAAGAATGTGAGGGCTGAGTTTCATCTGTAAGAGTGTGAGGGCTGAGTTTCATCTGTAAGAGTGTGAGGGCTGAGTTTCATCTGTAAGAGAGTGAGGGCTGAGTTTCATCTGTGAGAGTGTGAGGGCTGAGTTTCATCTGGAAGAATGTGAGGGCTGAGTTTCATCTGTAAGAGAGTGAGGGCTGAGTTTCATCTGTGAGAGTGTGAGGGCTGAGTTTCATCTGTGAGAATGTGAGGGCTGAGTTTCATCTGTAAGAGTGTGAGGCGCTGAGTTTCATCTGTAAGAGTGTGAGGCGCTGAGTTTCATCTGTAAGAGTGTGAGGCGCTGAGTTTCATCTGTAAGAGTGTGAGGCGCTGAGTTTCATCTGTAAGAGTGTGAGGGCTGAGTTTCATCTGTAAGAGTGTGAGGGCTGAGTTTCATCTGGAAGAGTGTGAGGCGCTGAGTTTCATCTGTAAGAGTGTGAGGGCTGAGTTTCATCTGTAAGAGTGTGAGGCGCTGAGTTTCATCTGTAAGAGTGTGAGGGCTAAGTTTCATCTGTAAGAGTGTGAGGGCTGAGTTTCATCTGTAAGAGTGTGAGGGCTGAGTTTCATCTGTAAGAGTGTGAGGGCTGAGTTTCATCTGTAAGAGTGTGGGACGCTGAGTTTCATCTGTAAGAGTGTGAGGGCTGAGTTTCATCTGGAAGAGTGTGAGACGCTGAGTTTCATCTGTAAGAGTGTGAGGGCTGAGTTTCATCTGGAAGAGTGTGAGACGCTGAGTTTCATCTGTAAGAGTGTGAGGGCTGAGTTTCATCTGGAAGAGTGTGAGGGCTGAGTTTCATCTGTAAGAGTGTGAGGGCTGAGTTTCATCTGTAAGAGTGTGAGGCGCTGAGTTTCATCTGTGAGAGTGTGAGGGCTGAGTTTCATCTGTAAGAATGTGAGGGCTGAGTTTCATCTGTAAGAATGTGAGGGCTGAGTTTCATGTGTAAGAGTGTGAGGGCTGAGTTTCATCTGTAAGAGAGTGAGGGCTGAGTTTCATCTGTGAGAGTGTGAGGGCTGAGTTTCATCTGTAAGAATATGAGGGCTGAGTTTCATCTGTAAGAGAGTGAGGGGCTGAGTTTCATCTGTAAGAGTGTGAGGCGCTGAGTTTCATCTGTAAGAGTGTGAGGGCTGAGTTTCATCTGTAAGAGTGTGAGGCGCTGAGTTTCATCTGTAAGAGTGTGAGGGCTGAGTTTCATCTGTAAGAGTGTGAGGGCTGAGTTTCATCTGTAAGAGTGTGAGGGCTGAGTTTCATCTGTAAGAGTGTGAGGCGCTGAGTTTCATTTGTAAGAGTGTGAGGCGCTGAGTTTCATCTGTAAGAGTGTGAGGCGCTGAGTTTCATCTGTAAGAGTGTGAGGGCTGAGTTTCATCTGGAAGAGTGTGAGGCGCTGAGTTTCATCTGTAAGAGTGTGAGGGCTGAGTTTCATCTGTAAGAGTGTGAGGCGCTGAGTTTCATCTGGAAGAGTGTGAGGGCTGAGTTTCATCTGTAAGAGTGTGAGGGCTGAGTTTCATCTGTAAGAGTGTGAGGGCTGAGTTTCATCTGTAAGAGTGTGAGGGCTGAGTTTCATCTGTAAGAGTGTGAGGCGCTGAGTTTCATCTGTAAGAGTGTGAGGGCTGAGTTTAATCTGGAAGAGTGTGAGGGCTGAGTTTCATCTGTAAGAGTGTGAGATGCTGAGTTTCATCTGTAAGAGTGTGAGGGCTGAGTTTCATCTGGAAGAGTGTGAGGGCTGAGTTTAATCTGGAAGAGTGTGAGGGCTGAGTTTCATCTGTAAGAGTGTGAGGGCTGAGTTTCATCTGTAAGAGTGTGAGGGCTGAGTTTCATCTGTAAGAGTGTGAGGGCTGAGTTTCATCTGTAAGAGTGTGAGACGCTGAGTTTCATCTGTAAGAGTGTGAGGGCTGAGTTTCATCTGGAAGAGTGTGAGGGCTGAGTTTCATCTCTAAGAATGTGAGGGCTGAGTTTCATCTGTAAGAGTGTGAGGGCTGAGTTTCATCTGTAAGAGTGTGAGGGCTGAGTTTCATCTGTAAGAGTGTGAGGGCTGAGTTTCATCTGTAAGAGTGTGAGGCGTTTGGGACGTTCATGATTCGGCTTCAGGTTAGTACGGCTCTTACTCCGATGCGGTTAGTGTTGCAGGATCAGGTTTAGTTGTTGTTGTGTGATTTGAGAGTCTCTCTAACTTCTGTAAAATGTGCTGTATGTCCTGAAGCGCTCAGATGGTCTCTTGGCGCAGGCTTCGTGTGTTCCAGGAGCTCTAAACCCTTCACTCCTCATGTCTGTTATCACACACACACCCATATGGGTCAATGACAATGTGTTAAATAATAACATTGCAAAGTGTTTAAAAGTATTTTTGACTGTTTTTGTCAGGAGGTACAACCAAATATTTGTATATGTATATATTCCTAATTTTATTATGAAATCTTAGGAAAGTAACCCAAAGTATAACCCTAAGTAGGTTTCAGTTGAGACTCTTTGCTTGTTATGATGTGGAATAGTGTTACGAGCATCTCATTTCACAGAGAGTTTGTTTCTGTATTGATTCTATATAAAAATGCTAATACAATGTAAAGTATTTGCTCTGGCTCTTGTTTTAAATGATTTTGTTCTGTTATTATGCTGCTTGTTTTCATCTGTTGACGTTGTACACGCAGAATGTGGCGTTTGGTCGATGTTGTATTAGTCCCGCCCCTCCTCCACTATGATTGGACGGCTGGGTGAAAAGTGACAGTGATGAGCGTTTTACTCAAAGTTGAACATTCTTCAACTCTCGCAACCAGTAAAAAATGCTGAACGCTCAGTGCCTCGTCACGCTCATGGCGGTTTAAAAACGCGGCGCTCCCATTGACGCCAGCAACGCTTTGGTGGACAGCCTTAGAGTGTCTACAGTGCCCTACACATTATTATTCTGTGCTTGAGCATTTTATTCATATTAATTTTTAATTATTGCATTCTAGTGGCCAGGTTTTTAACTACCATGCACTAACATTTAAATTAATAATTTGATACAATGCACTTATTGTGTACATAAACATGTTTCACATTGTATTTATATTTTAAGATGCCTGCATATCCGTCCTTCGGATGAGACGTTAAACCGAGGATCTGACTCTCTGTGGTCATTAAAAATCCCATGGTACTTCTCGTAAAAGTGTAGGGGTGTGACCCTGGTGTCCTGGCCAAACTCCTTCCATTGGCCCTTACCAATCATGGCCTCCTAATAATCCCTATCCTTTGAATGGGCTCTATCAGCCTCTCTCCTCTCCACCAATAGCTGGTGTGTGTGAGCGCACTGGCACTGTTGTACTGGGGCTGCTGTCGCATCATCCAAGGGGTGGTGGTTGAGGAGAGACCCCTGACATGAGTGTAAAGCGCTTTGGGTGTACAGTAGTACATATGAAAGCGCTAAATAAATGCCTCAATCATTTATATTACATCTGTAATTACCCTTTAACCCGCCCATACCAGCTTCCTGTCCTGACCTGACCAGTCCTGTCTTGACCTGTCCTGACCTGACCCATCCTGTCCTGACCCATCCTTTCCTGACCTGACCCGTATCCACATCACACCCCCTCACCACACCCCTGACACGAGCTCACCACGCCCCCTGGCACTGACCCGTTAGAGCTGACCCGTTAGAGCTGACCCGTTAGAGCTGACCCGTTAGAGCAGACCTGTTAGAGCTGACCCATCAGAGCTGACCCGTTAGCGCTGACCCGTTAGAGCTGACCCGTTAGAGCTGACCCATCAGAGCAGACCCGTCAGAGCAGACCCGTCATAGCAGACCCGTCAGAGCAGACCTGTTAGAGCTGACCCATCAGAGCTGACCCATTAGAGCTGACCCTTTAGAGCTGACCCTTTAGAGCTGACCCTTTAGAGCTGACCCTTTAGAGCTGACCCTTCAGAGCTGACCTGTTAGAGCTGACCCGTTAGAGCTGACCCATCAGAGCTGATCCGTTAGAGCTAACCCATCAGAGCAGACCCATCAGAGCTGACCCGTTAGAGCTGACCCGTTAGAGCTGACCCTTTAGAGCTGACCCGTCACAGCTGACCCGTCACAGCTGACCCGTTAGAGCTGACCCGTTAGAGCTGACCCGTTAGAGCTGACCCATCAGAGCTGACCCATTAGAGCTGACCCATCAGAGCTGACCCATCAGAGCTGACCCGTTAGAGCTGACCCATTAGAGCTGACCCATTAGAGCTGACCTGTTAGAGCGGACCTGTTAGAGCTGACCCATCAGAGCTGACCCGTTAGAGCTGACCCATCAGAGCTGACCCGTTAGAGCTGACCCATTAGAGCTGACCCATTAGAGCTGACCTGTTAGAGCGGACCTGTTAGAGCTGACCCGTTAGAGCTGACCCGTTAGAGCTGACCCGTTAGAGCAGACCCATCAGAGCTGACCCATCAGAGCTGACCCATCAGAGCTGACCCATCAGGGCTGACCTGTTAGAGCTGACCCATCAGGGCTGACCTGTTAGAGCGGACCTGTTAGAGCTGACCCGTTAGAGCTGACCCGTTAGAGCAGACCCATCAGAGCTGACCCATCAGGGCTGACCTGTTAGAGCTGACCCATCAGGACTGACCCGTTAGAGGGGACCTGTTAGAGCTGACCTGTTAGAGCTGACCCGTTAGAGCTGACCCGTTAGAGCTGACCCATCAGGGCTGACCTGTTAGAGCTGACCTGTTAGAGCTGACCCATCAGAGCTGACCCGTTAGACCTGACCCATCAGAGCTGACCCATCAGGGCTGACCCGTTAGAGTGGACATGTTAGAGCTGACCCGTTAGAGCTGACCCATCAGGGCTGACCCGTTAGAGCTGACCCATCAGGACTGACCCGTTAGAGCTGACCTGTTAGAGCTGACCCATCAGGGCTGACCCGTTAGAGCTGACCCATCTGGGCTGACCCGTTAGAGCTGACCTGTTAGAGCGGACCTGTTAGAGCTGACCCATCAGGGCTGACCCATCAGAGCTGACCCATCAGAGCTGACCCATCAGGGCTGACCCGTTAGAGCGGACCTGTTAGAGCTGACCCATCAGGGCTGACCCATCAGAGCTGACCCATCAGGGCTGACCCATCAGGGCTGACACGTTAGAGCTGACCCATCAGAGCTGACACGTCAAAGCTGACCTGTTAGAGCTGACCCGTTAGAGCTGACCCATTAGATTAGATTAGATTAGATTCAACTTTATTGTCATTACACAAGTACAAGTACAAGGCAACGAAATGCAGTTTAGGTCTAACCAGAAGTGCAATAGCAGCAAGTGCGGGATATACAATGGTTGCAAAGTGCAGGACATGGAAATATACTGAATATATATAAATATGTATAAATAGAGAGATGGTTATTACTATAAACAGAATTTTTACAGTTAGAGGTATACAATAATATGTTAGGCAAGATGAGGAATATAGCAGTGGATTAAGGTAGTGCAATAAATTATGGACAAAGCTATCCGAAAAAAAGTGTAAAAGTGCAGTGGAAAGTGGTTGCATATTACAGTTAGAAGTACGGTGCAAAATGCAAATGTAAACATTGGTACTATAAATACAGTCGGCAGTGCAAATGAGCATAATCCAGTTAAGATATGGTAGTGCAGAATGCATAAGTAAACAGTTGTTACTGTAATAAAGAGTCGGTAGTGCAAATAACAAAGTGAAGGCGGATGTGAGGTAGGAGAGTTAGCAGTTTATGAGGGAAGTGGATCAGCGGGGGTTTGAGTTCAGTAAAGAGACAGCTCTGGGGAAAAAACTGTTCTTTAGTCTGCTGGTTCTGGTCCGGAGAATCCTGAAACGCCTGCCGGAGGGCAGGAGAGAAAACAGTCTGTGGGCTGGGTGAGAGGAGTCCTTGAGGATGCTGGAGCTCGATGCAGACAGCGTTTCCTCTGGATGTGCTCGATGGCAGGCAGTGGAGTCCCTGTGATGCGCTGGGCAGTTTTCACCACCCGCTGCAGTGCCTTGCGCTCCGCAACAGAGCAGCTCCCATACCACACTGCCACACAGTTGGTCAGGATGCTTTCTATTGCGCAGCGGTAGAAGTTCACCAGGATAGCCGAGGAGAGCTGATTCTTCCTCAGTGTCCTCAGGAAGAAGAGGCGCTGGTGAGCCTTCTTGACTAGGCTGGAGGTGTTGGTCGTCCACGACATGTCCGCCGAGATGTGGATCCCCAGGAACTTGAAACTGGAGACACGCTCAACAGCCATTCCATTGATGTGGATGGTGTCGTGTGTGCCTTTTGACTCTTTCCTGAAGTCCACGATGAGCTCCTTCGTTTTGGTGGTGTTGAGGAGCAGGTTATTATCAGCGCACCATGTGGCCAGGTGCTGGATCTCCTCCCTGTAGGCAGTCTCATCATTGTTGCTGATGAGCCCAATCACCGTAGTGTCGTCCGCAAACTTGACGATGGAATTAGATCCATACACAGGCTTGCAGTCGGAGGTAAAGAGGGAGTAGAGAAACGGACTTAGCACACAGCCCTGTGGTACGCCAGTGTTGAGTGTGATGGATGTGGAGCAGGTGAGTCCTGATCGAACATTCTGGGGTCTGTCAGTTAGGAAGTCCAAAATCCAGTTACACATTGAAGTGTTGATGCCCAGGTCTCCAAGTTTGGCAATTAACTTGGTTGGGATGACAGTGTTGAATGCTGAGCTGAAGTCAACAAACAGCATGCGTGCATAAGTGTTCTTATGGTCCAGATGGGTGAGCACAGAGTGCAGTGCCATGGAAACGGCATCCTCTGTGCTCCTATTGCATCAGGGCTGACCCATCAGGGCTGACACGTTAGAGCTGACCCATCAGAGCTGACCCATCAGAGCTGACCCGTCAGAGCTGACACGTCAAAACTGACACGTCAGAGCTGACCCGTTAGAGCTGACCCGTTAGAGCTGACCCGTTAGAGCTGACCCATCAGAGCAGACCCGTTAGAGCTGACTCGTCAAAGCTGACCCATCAGAGCTGACCCGTTAGAGCTGACCCGTTAGAGCTGACCCGTTAGAGCTGACCCGTTAGAGCAGACCCCATCAGAGCAGACCCATCAGAGCTGACCCGTTAGAGCTGACCCGTTAGAGCTGACCTGTTAGAGCTGACCCGTTAGAGCTGACCCGTTAGAGCTGACCTGTTTGAGCTGACCCGTTAGAGCTGACCCTTCAGAGCTGACCCGTTAGAGCTGACCCATCAGAGCTGACTCGTCAAAGCTGACCCTTCAGAGCTGACCCGTTAGAGCTGACCCATCAGAGCTGACTCGTCAAAGCTGACCCATCAGAGCTGACCCGTTAGAGCTGACACGTTATAGCTGACCCGTTAGAGCTGACCCATCAGAGCAGACCCATCAGAGCAGACCCATCAGAGCAGACCCGTTAGAGCAGACCCATCAGAGCTGACCCGTTAGAGCTGACCCATCAGAGCTGACCCATCAGAGCTGACCCGTTAGAGCTGACCCGTTAGAGCTGACCCGTCAGAGCTGACCCGTCAGAGCTGACCCGTTAGAGCTGACCCGTTAGAGCTGACCCGTTAGAGCTGACCCGTTAGAGCTGACCCGTTAGAGCTGACCCGTTAGAGCTGACCCATCAGAGCTGACCCGTTAGAGCTGACCCATCAGAGCTGACCCATCAGAGCTGACCCGTTAGAGCTGACCCATCAGAGCTGACCCGTTAGAGCTGACCCGTCAGAGCTGACCCATCAGAGCTGACCCGTTAGAGCTGACCCATCAGAGCTGACCCGTTAGAGCTGACCCGTCAGAGCTGACCTGTTAGAGCTGACCCATCAGAGCTGACCCATCAGAGCTGACCCGTTAGAGCTGACCCATCAGAGCTGACCCGTTAGAGCTGACCCGTTAGAGCTGACCCATTAGAGCTGACCCATCAGAGCTGACCCATCAGAGCTGACCCGTTAGAGCTGACCCATCAGAGCTGACCCGTTAGAGCTGACCCGTTAGAGCTGACCCATTAGAGCTGACCCGTTAGAGCTGACCCATCAGAGCTGACCCATTAGAGCTGACCCGTTAGAGCTGACCCGTCAGAGCTGACCCGTTAGAGCTGACCCATCAGAGCTGACCCATCAGAGCTGACCCGTTAGAGCTGACCCTTCAGAGCTGACCCATTAGAGCTGACCCGTTAGAGCTGACCCGTTAGAGCTGACCCGTCAGAGCTGACCCATCAGAGCTGACCTGTCAGAGCTGACCCATCAGAGCTGACCCATTAGAGCTGACCCATCAGAGCTGACCCGTTAGAGCTGACCTGTTGAAATCAGAGATGTGTGTTTTAGAGCAGATTTAAAGAGCGTGAAAGCGTGATCAGGGGCAGGCGATCGCCCTGTGTCGTGTTGTTGTTCTCGTGTGTGTGTGTGTGTCTGTTGATGGAAAGATGCACTATTATTTTTTAATTAGGCAGATGCAAACACAATGAGTCACGGCTTCTGGCTGTTGTTGTTGATGTTGAGTTAGCCTGCGCGGCTGCCGCTCGCATGCTGTCTCTGCTCCTGCTTTCCTCTGGGTTTCATTTGTCTCTCTGTGTGTTTGTGTTCACAGGACCCGAGATGTCGCTCGCACCTTAGATCACTTTCCACACAGCTGGTGAGTTTGTGCTTCATCTTCTGCATGTTTTCTCACTCACATTAACCTGGACCACTGCCCCCCACCCCCCAATGACACCGCATTAATAAATCCCATCAGAGCTCATTGTGATATCAGACCCAGTGTGTTCTTGCTCAGGTACTGATCCGTTCTCCTGAACTCCGGATGGCCGCAGCGGAGCTGATGAAGAGCGTTCTGAGAGTTACAAACCAATCAATAGAAGCGTCTGCGTTCACGTATTAGAGCTGGGATGAAATATCAAATATATTCTCATTTAGTTCTTCATACTCGCCCCATCTCATCAGATGTTCATGTCTTTCTTTCTTCTGTGGAAATAAAGTTTCTTGAGGATCATTCCAGGATTTTTCTGCTCATAATGGACTTCAATGGGAACCAACGGCTGAAGGTCCAAATCACTGCAGTTTCAGAGGAAGGGCTTCAGAGGCTCTGACCAATCCCAGACGAGGAATAGAGTCTGATCTAGACAAACCATCAACACATTTACAACACACACACATTTATACACTTTAACCTCAGACGCTCGACTTCACTGTTGTTCTTCTTCACGGCGTATGATATCATCACGTCAGAAAGGTCACATGACGCAGGTGGAAGTACCGTCGGTTAGAGCCTCTGAAGCCCTTCCTCTGAAACTGCAGTGATTTGGACCTTCAGCCGTTGGTTCCCATTGAAGTCCATTATGAGCAGAAAAATCCTGGAATGATTTCCTTTAGAAACTTAATTTCCACTGAAGAAAGAAAGACATGAACATCTGATGAGATGGGGCGAGTATGAAGTGAACTCATGCTTTAAATCCCGGGATTGACCCTTTAGTGCTGTTTTCAGTCGATGTGTGAACTAAACTGAACATCAGAAGATACAGAACAACTGACTGACATCATGTGTCATGTGATCAGCCGTCAGTAGAACAGCTGGAGATCAGTGATGTCACGTGGTGTCCGGTTTACCTCCAGAGTCAGAGAGGAGTAACTCTAGAGGAGCGTCTGACACACACTCACTGCAGAGTTACTCAGTGTGTGTGTGTGTGTGTGTGTGTTTGTGTGTGTGTGTGAAATATATGTTATTATGACTGCCACAGTTCAAATGTATATTACAGCAACAAAGTCGAGTAGAAATATAATGATGTCATTAAAAAGTTTAATATGAGCCTGCCGTGATTTAAAGAGTTGGAATGCTCAGTTTATTAATAGTTTTAGCTTATTAATAAAAAAAATTAACATCAAATATTTCAAACAAATCGATATTGAATGGAATATAGAGCTTGTGTGTTGAGTGTGTTTGGGTCACGTGTGTTGAGTGTGTTTGGGTCACGTGTGTTGAGTGTGTTTGGGTCACGTGTGTTGAGTGTGAGTGTGTTTGGGTCACGTGTGTTGAGTGTGTTTGGGTCACGTGTGTTGAGTGTGAGTGTGTTTGGGTCACGTGTGTTGAGTGTGAGTGTGTTTGGGTCACGTGTGTTGAGTGTGTTTGGGTCACGTGTGTTGAGTGTGTTTGGGTCACGTGTGTTGAGTGTGTTTGGGCCACATGTGTTGAGTGTCTTTGGGTCATGTTTAGTGTGTTGAATGTGTTGAGTGTGTTTGGGTCACGTGTGTTGATTGTGTTGAGTGTGTTTAGTGTGTTGAGTGTGTTTGGGCCATGTGTGTTGAGTGTGTTTGGGTCATGTGTGTTGAGTGTGTTTGGGTCACGTGTGTTGAGTGTGTTGAGTGTATTTGGGTCACGTGTGTTTAGTGTGTTGAATGTGTTTGGGTCACGTGTGTTGAGTGTGTTTAGGTCACGTATGTTGAGTGTGTTTGGGTCGCGTGTGTTGAGTGTGTTTGGGTCGCGTGTGTTGAGTGTGTTTAGGTCACGTGTGTTGAGTGTGTTTAGGTCACGTGTGTTGAGTGTGTTGAGTGTGTTTAGGTCACCTGTGTTGAGTGTGTTAGGTCGCGTGTGTTTAGGTCACGTGTGTTGACTGTGTTTAGGTCACGTGTGTTGAGTGTGTTTAGGTCACGTGTGTTGAGTGTGTTTAGGTCACGTGTGTTGAGTGTGTTTAGGTCGCGTGTGTTGAGTGTGTTTAGGTCGCGTGCGTTGAGTGTGTTTAGGTCACATGTGTTGAGTGTGTTTAGGTCACGTGTGTTGAGTGTGTTTAGGTCACGTGTGTTGAGTGTGTTTAGGTCACGTGTGTTGAGTGTGTTTAGGTCACGTGTGTTGAGTGTGTTTAGGTCACGTGTGTTGAGTGTGTTTAGGTCACGTGTGTTGAGTGTGTTTAGGTCACGTGTGTTGAGTGTGTTTAGGTCACGTGTGTTGAATGTGTTTAGGTCACGTGTGTTGAGTGTGTTTAGGTCGTGTGTGTTGAGTGTGTTTAGGTCACGTGTGTTGAGTGTGTTTGGGTCACGTGTGTTGAGTGTGTTTAGGTCACGTGTGTTGAGTGTGTTTAGGTCACGTGTGTTGAGTGTGTTTGGGTCACGTGTGTTGAGTGTGTTTAGGTTGCGTGTGTTGAGTGTGTTTGGGTCGCGTGTGTTGAGTGTGTTTAGGTCGCGTGTGTTGAGTGTGTTTAGGTCGCGTGTGTTGAGTGTGTTTAGGTCACGTGTGTTGAGTGTGTTTAGGTCACGTGTGTTGAGTGTGTTTAGGTCACGTGTGTTGAGTGTGTTTAGGTCACATGTGTTGAGTGTGTTTAGGTCGCGTGTGTTGAGTGTGTTAGGTCACGTGTGTTGAGTGTGTTTAGGTCACGTGTGTTGAGTGTGTTTAGGTCACATGTGTTGAGTGTGTTTAGGTCACGTGTGTTGAGTGTGTTTAGGTCGCGTGTGTTGAGTGTGTTTAGGTCACGTGTGTTGAGTGTGTTTGGGTCACGTGTGTTGAGTGTGTTTAGGTCACGTGTGTTGAGTGTGTTTAGGTCACGTGTGTTGAGTGTGTTTAGGTCACGTGTGTTGAGTGTGTTTAGGTCGCGTGTGTTGAGTGTGTTTAGGTCACGTGTGTTGAGTGTGTTTGGGTCACGTGTGTTGAGTGTGTTTGGTCAAGTGTGTGTAGTGTGTTGAGTGTGTTTGGGTCACGTGTGTTGAGTGTGTTTGGTCAAGTGTGTGTAGTGTGTTGAGTGTGTTTAGGTCACGCGTGTTGAGTGTGTTTGGTCGCGTGTGTTGAGTGTGTTGAGTGTGTTTGGGTCGCGTGTGTTGAGTGTGTTTGGTCGCGTGTGTTGAGTGTGTTGAGTGTGTTTGGTCACGTGTGTTGAGTGTGTTGAGTGTGTTTGGTCGCGTGTGTTGAGTGTGTTTGGGTCGCGTGTGTTGAGTGTGTTTGGGTCGCGTGTGTTGAGTGTGTTTGGGTCGCGTGTGTTGAGTGTGTTTGGTCGCGTGTGTTGAGTGTGTTTGGGTCACGTGTGTTGAGTGTGTTGAGTGTGTTTGGGTCGCGTGTGTTGAGTGTGTTGAGTGTGTTTAGGTCACGTGTGTTGAGTGTGTTTAGGTCGCGTGTGTTGAGTGTGTTTAGGTCACGTGTGTTGAGTGTGTTTGGGTCACGTGTGTTGAGTGTGTTTGGTCAAGTGTGTGTAGTGTGTTGAGTGTGTTTGGGTCACGTGTGTTGAGTGTGAGTGTTTGAGTCATGTGTGTTTCGTGTGTTGAGTGTGTTTGGGTCACGTGTGTTGAGTGTGTTTGGTCGCGTGTGTTGAGTGTGTTTGGTTGCGTGTGTTGAGTGTGTTTGGATGCGTGTGCTCTCTTGCTGTTGATGGCAGCTGAGCAGGACTGAGATGAAGGTGTGTGTGCTGAAGCGATCTCCCATCATGCCGTGCTCCTGCGAGCGGCTCTGAAGCTTCAGGGTTCCTGGCCGGCGTGTGGAGGCTAAGAATAGCTCCGAGCGGAGCGGAGCCGGAGCTATTCCTGCTCTTTCTAATTGCAGCCCCGCTGAAGCGCGTTCACTGCTGGGAGCCGCGCATGCGGACGCAATCTGCACTTCCAATTAAACTGCCGACCTTTGTGCTATAACTCAGAACGTGACTTCTGAACGCTCCGCTGTCTATTATTACTCGTGTTCGCCGAGGTCAGCATGTGATCGGGTCCCGTGGGTCACATGACCGTCAGGAGATCGGATGAGTGAACAGTACACAGACTACACCTACTAGAAACACAGCAGTGTGTGTGTGTGTGTGTGTGTGTGTGTTTAGTCTCAGGTGCAGACCTTTATTTGTGTAGCTCTTCTCAAAGCAGATCATGTTTATAATATCTTAATATCTTCTTGTATTTATTAGATATAGTTACCATACAATAATAATCCTCTGACTTGTGTTTAATGTCCTTGAGGATCAGGGCGTCACACCCGTCCATGATTCATCCTAAACCAGATCCCACCAGTGCTGAAATACTGTAGGGTTTGACTGGACACGTGACCTTTGACCTCGACAGCCACTGGTTAGTTAGTTGTCCCTGTCGACCTGATCAGAAGCGCTGATGATCTGTATCCCATGATGCCGTGCGTTTCCCAGCAGTGATGGACAGCTGATGAAGCTCCCGCTGCTCTTCCTTCAGGAGCTCGGGGAAGGTCTCAGTGTCACTTTATTCACACTGATTTATTCAAGCGCTGATCCGCATGGTTCTGGAATCTTCTGGAAACGCGTCCCTGTTCCTGAAAGAGCTTCCCGTCCTCCTCGTTCCTCCGGCCGCCGCTGAAGGTGTGTGTGTTTCCGGTGCGGTTCTGGGATTATCGGCTGATTTAATCAAGAGAATATTTGTCGCCTCGTCTGATGTCACCTGAAATAACGCCGCTTAACGTCTAAAAATAACCCTCGCTCGTTTCGGATCTGCCAGACGGAACAAACAGAGCTTTATCAGGAGATTTAACCGGATCATTTGTGTTTTATAACGCTTTATTTTAATCTCAGACAGATTGATAATACGGAGCAGATTGGCTTCAGAACGCTTACAGTTTATATTTAGAGCCATTGTTCAGTTTCTCCTGACGGTTTTATGTAAATGAGCTCTGTTCTTATTATTATTTTTGATTATTTACACATTGATGCTCATTTAAACTTTACTCCTGACGGGTTTGTTTTCCCATAGCTCTGAGATCTCAGGTGTTTGGTCATGTGACTGGCAGATGTTTCACAGATGTCTCTGTGTGTCTTCCTGTTTTCCAGAAAGTGAGCGTCTCCTCGGCCCACCCGTTCGCCTGCTCTTCCCCCTCAGCCTCGGCCTGGTAAGACTGCGTTTCACTGACCCCTGACCCCTGACCCCTGACCCCTGACCCTAACGAGCAGCGTCTGATCTGAGCTCATCAGACTTCATTAGTGCTGTGTCTGCCTCCTGTCAGGATCAGTGGTGCGGGTAAACAGCCAATCAGACGGCAGCACCGCGAAAGGAGATACTGTGAAGAGCGTTGGGGATAAAACATTTTTATTATAAGACAAAAACAATATTTCTCTAAATATAATCTTTTGTGAATAAATACTGGTGCGAGCGCAGGGGTTTATGGGTAAACGGCTGCAGAGCTGGTGTGAGCGCAGGGGTTTATGGGTAAACGGCTGCAGAGCTGGTGTGAGCGCAGGGGTTTATGGGTAAACGGCTCCGGCTGCAGAGCTGGTGTGAGCGCAGGGGTTTATGGGTAAACGGCTCCGGCTGCAGAGCTGGTGCGAGCGCAGGGGTTTATGGGTAAACGGCTCCGGCTGCAGAGCTGGTGTGAGCGCAGGGGTTTATGGGTAAACGGCTGCAGAGCTGGTGTGAGCGCAGGGGTTTATGGGTAAACGGCTCCGGCTGCAGAGCTGGTGCGAGCGCAGGGGTTTATGGGTAAACGGCTCCGGCTGCAGAGCTGGTGCGAGCGCAGGGGTTTATGGGTAAATGGCTCCGGCTGCAGAGCTGGTGTGAGCGCAGGGGTTTATGGGTAAATAGCTCCGGCTGCAGAGCTGGTGCGAGCACAGGGGTTTATGGGTAAATGGCTCCGGCTGCAGAGCTGGTGTGAGCGCAGGGGTTTATGGGTAAATAGCTCCGGCTGCAGAGCTGGTGCGAGCACAGGGGTTTATGGGTAAATGGCTCCGGCTGCAGAGCTGGTGTGAGCGCAGGGGTTTATGGGTAAATAGCTCCGGCTGCAGAGCTGGTGCGAGCGCAGGGGTTTATGGGTAAATGGCTCCGGCTGCAGAGCTGGTGTGAGCGCAGGGGTTTATGGGTAAATAGCTCCGGCTGTAGAGCTGGTGCGAGCGCAGGGGTTTATGGGTAAATGGCTCCGGCTGCAGAGCTGGTGCGAGCGCAGGGGTTTATGGGTAAACGGCTGCAGAGCTGGTGCGAGCGCAGGGGTTTATGGGTAAATGGCTCCGGCTGCAGAGCTGGTGCGAGCGCAGGGGTTTATGGGTAAACGGCTCCGGCTGCAGAGCTGGTGCGAGCGCAGGGGTTTATGGGTAAATGGCTCCGGCTGCAGAGCTGGTGTGAGCGCAGGGGTTTATGGGTAAACGGCTGCAGAGCTGGTGCGAGCGCAGGGGTTTATGGGTAAACGGCTGCAGAGCTGGTGCGAGCGCAGGGGTTTATGGGTAAACGGCTGCAGAGCTGGTGTGAGCGCAGGGGTTTATGGGTAAACGGCTCCGGCTGCAGAGCTGGTGTGAGCGCAGGGGTTTATGGGTAAATAGCTCCGGCTGCAGAGCTGGTGCGAGCGCAGGGGTTTATGGGTAAATGGCTCCGGCTGCAGAGCTGGTGTGAGCGCAGGGGTTTATGGGTAAATAGCTCCGGCTGTAGAGCTGGTGCGAGCGCAGGGGTTTATGGGTAAATGGCTCCGGCTGCAGAGCTGGTGCGAGCGCAGGGGTTTATGGGTAAATGGCTCCGGCTGCAGAGCT
The DNA here is from genome assembly GCA_033150135.1 of Gobio occitaniae. NCBI lineage: Eukaryota > Metazoa > Chordata > Actinopteri > Cypriniformes > Gobionidae > Gobio > Gobio occitaniae. Next base: position 10,793 of record JARQWZ010003316.1, on the reverse strand, counting down.
GGTGTGAGTGCAGGGGTTTATGGGTAAACGGCTCCGGCTGCAGAGCTGGTGTGAGCGCAGGGGTTTATGGGTAAACGGCTGCAGAGCTGGTGCGAGCGCAGGGGTTTATGGGTAAATGGCTCCGGCTGCAGAGCTGGTGCGAGCGCAGGGGTTTATGGGTAAACGGCTCCGGCTGCAGAGCTGGTGCGAGCGCAGGGGTTTATGGGTAAATGGCTCCGGCTGCAGAGCTGGTGTGAGCGCAGGGGTTTATGGGTAAACGGCTGCAGAGCTGGTGCGAGCGCAGGGGTTTATGGGTAAACGGCTCCGGCTGCAGAGCTGGTGCGAGCGCAGGGGTTTATGGATAAACGGCTCCGGCTGCAGAGCTGGTGCGAGCGCAGGGGTTTATGGGTAAACGGCTCCGGCTGCAGAGCTGGTGCGAGCGCAGGGGTTTATGGGTAAACGGCTCCGGCTGCAGAGCTGGTGCGAGCGCAGGGGTTTATGGGTAAACGGCTGCAGAGCTGGTGCGAGCGCAGGGGTTTATGGGTAAACGGCTCCGGCTGCAGAGCTGGTGCGAGCGCAGGGGTTTATGGGTAAACGGCTCCGGCTGCAGAGCTGGTGTGAGCGCAGGGGTTTATGGGTAAATGGCTCCGGCTGCAGAGCTGGTGTGAGTGCAGGGGTTTATGGGTAAACGGCTCCGGCTGCAGAGCTGGTGCGAGCGCAGGGGTTTATGGGTAAATGGCTCTGGCTGCAGAGCTGGTGTGAGCGCAGGGGTTTATGGGTAAACGGCTCCGGCTGCAGAGCTGGTGTGAGCGCAGGGGTTTATGGGTAAATGGCTCCGGCTGCAGAGCTGGTGTGAGCGCAGGGGTTTATGGGTAAATGGCTCCGGCTGCAGAGCTGGTGTGAGCGCAGGGGTTTATGGGTAAATGGCTCCGGCTGCAGAGCTGGTGTGAGCGCAGGGGTTTATGGGTAAATGGCTCCGGCTGCAGAGCTGGTGCGAGCGCAGGGGTTTATGGGTAAATGGCTCTGGCTGCAGAGCTGGTGTGAGCGCAGGGGTTTATGGGTAAACGGCTCCGGCTGCAGAGCTGGTGCGAGCACAGGGGTTTATGGGTAAATGGCTCCGGCTGCAGAGCTGGTGTGAGCGCAGGGGTTTATTGGTAAATGGCTCCGGCTGCAGAGCTGGTGCGAGCGCAGGGGTTTATGGGTAAATGGCTCCGGCTGCAGAGCTGGTGTGAGCGCAGGGGTTTATGGGTAAACGGCTCCGGCTGCAGAGCTGGTGTGAGCGCAGGGGTTTATGGGTAAACGGCTCCGGCTGCAGAGCTGGTGTGAGCGCAGGGGTTTATGGGTAAATGGCTCCGGCTGCAGAGCTGGTGTGAGCGCAGGGGTTTATGGGTAAACGGCTGCAGAGCTGGTGTGAGCGCAGGGGTTTATTGGTAAACGGCTCCGGCTGCAGAGCTGGTGTGAGCGCAGGGGTTTATGGGTAAACGGCTCCGGCTGCAGAGCTGGTGCGAGCGCAGGGGTTTATGGGTAAACGGCTCCGGCTGCAGAGCTGGTGCGAGCGCAGGGGTTTATGGGTAAACGGCTCCGGCTGCAGAGCTGGTGTGAGCGCAGGGGTTTATGGGTAAACGGCTGCAGAGCTGGTGTGAGCGCAGGGGTTTATGGGTAAACGGCTCCGGCTGCAGAGCTGGTGTGAGCGCAGGGGTTTATGGGTAAACGGCTCCGGCTGCAGAGCTGGTGTGAGCGCAGGAGTTTATGGGTAAACGGCACGGCAGTGCAGGGGTTTATGGGTAAAAAGCGCTGGTATTAACGTGGCGAGGCCGAATGAAGGTTAATCGCTGCTCTTCGGGGATTGGTCTTGTTTTGATTGAGATGCTCTTCTGGGAAGACGAAGCCTCCAGGCAATCGTGCTCTATAAATACACACGTGTGGAGCTGCAGTAAGTCATCGGGCCGAACGAGGCCTATTAAGGGCTGGCCATCCCGGGACAGCGTTGCCACGGAGACATGCGTGTCACAGAGAGCAACATCTGTATGTGCTGTTGTTTGTGGAGGAAGGGTTGTACGCTGTACGGCTGACCTGAGCTGACCTTGACCATGTCCTTGAGCTCTGATTCCATCTCTCAGATCATATCAGTGCCGCTCCTCTGGCAGTTATTTACCCATGATCCTCCGTCTTTCTGTAAAAGGCAGTGTTCTATTTCTGTGGCTCTGGAAAATATTCCTCCTTTCTGCTCTCTTGCCTTATCGGCCGGGCTTTGGAGGACAGAATCTGTAATTTTCCTTTCCTGTTAGGTACATATTTGGTCAGAGATAATGGCAGGGAATTATGGAGCGTCTCCCTCCCTCACGGCTCGTTCCCAGGCCGGAAACAGACAGCGGCCGGTCCTGCTAACCCGTAGATGCTATTATTAGCGTCCGTGGCCTGATGCGGCTCGTTCATCTTCCACACGTCTGATTATCTGGGCTGTTAGTGCGGTTTGGGCGACTGCTGGAGGAACGTCTCTCTCTCTCTCTCTCTCTCTCTCTGTGAGTTTGACCATGTTTGGTCAAATGTGCTGTGGCAGAACCTGGTGATCCGCATCCATCCTGTGATTCTGCACACAATCCTCTGCCCTGGTTTGATTGTGTGTGAAGATGATGTAACCTTGTGAATGTGTCTCCTGCAACAGGTTCTCACACATCTAGGGTCAAACACACTTTAATTCTCTCATAATCTCCACTGCAGCCTGAGCTCATCTCTCAGTGTCTGAAACGCTTCCATCAAGGATTCAGTCTCTCTAAGCCCCGCCTCTCTGAGAGCTGCTCTGCTGTGATTGGTCAGAAAGCAAGCGCTCATTATCATATCTGAATCTCAGTGATATGAGCAGGACCGATGGCGAGGGTTTGACCGTCTTCTCCACACGAACAACACCAACCAAACTCTTCCAGTGTCAGAGACGACGACAGTGAGTGAGGGCGGGGCTAAGAGACGCTGCTCAGCCAATCAGGACCAGAGGCGGCGTTATGCTAATGAGCTACACACCTGCGCAGGTTCAGTGAGACTGAATCACTGACAACTCTTCAGTTCAGAATCAATTCTTTCTTTTAGGAGACAAACTATTGATCACACACACATAGCTTTATGACACACACTATATAACCGGGAATATCCGGGACCGTATCCGGGATCATGCGTTTGGTGATTTACAGTCAGTGTGTGAATCACATCTGTCGTGTGTATTGATCAGTGTCAGTGATCAGATGTGTGCAGATGTTTTTCATGTTTGTCTGGAAAAGCGCAGAAATAACTGACGTCTGACGGCGTGTGAGTCTCTCAGCTCTAGTTACAGCAGAGCATGCTGGGTAACCGAGCCCATATCTGAAGCAGAAGTGTTTAATGGTGGATTTAGGAACTGATGAGTTAATGTCAGTCGAGAGTCGACCGAAGGAACAGGAACAACATTAATGAACAAAAACCAAAAACAATCCACAGACAATGAACAAAATCGAGATGAACTGAATCTATACAGTAAATGAGATTATAAAACTGATTCCCTAACTCTTCTTTTGCAGAATAAAGAAATGCAGGTTTGAATGGGAGGAAATGATGATTATTCATGAACTATCGCTTTAACATCATTTGAGAGCCTCGTGATGAATGTCAGACGAGACATCGTCGATATATCAATATCATTCGTGCAGTGATGTGTGTGTGTGATGTGTATGATGTGTGTGGTGTGTGTGGTGTGTGTGGTGTGTGTGGTGTGTGTGGTGTGTGTGTGTGTGTGTGTGTGTGTGTGTGTGTGTGTGTGTGTGTGTGTGTGTGTGTGTGTGTGTGTGTGTGTGTGTGTGTGTGTGTGTGTGTGTGTGTGTGTGTGTGTGTGTTGAGAGCCGCTTACTGGTGTATTAGTCTGAATGTTTAACTTGACTGACAAACATTACCAGGGTGGGTTTGTTTGCACTTGTCAGGTGAGGCAAACATTCACACACACACACACACACACACACACACACACACAGACACACACACACACACACACACACACCACACACATCACACACACACATCACTGCACGAATGATATTGATATATCGACGATGTTTCGTCTGCCATTCATCACGAGGCTCTCAAATGATCTTATAGCGATAGTTCATGAATAATCATCATTTCCTCCCATTCAAACCTGCATTTCTTTATTCTGCAAAAGAAGAGTTAGACACACACACAGACACACACAGACACACACACAGCTCTGCAGTGAAATGTAAATCATTTTAAATAATAATGTTACAGTAGAATTCTGTGGGGAAATAAAGTGTAATGAAGCAGAGAGTTACTCATACTCTAATGACTGCTAGTTAACATCAACAGCTGAGAAGCTGTGTTCAGTGGTGTGTTTGATTGACAGCTGTGTTCAGTGGTGTGTTTGATTGACAGCTGTGTTCAGTGGTGTGGTTGATTGACAGCTGTTTTCAGTGGTGTGGTTGATTGACAGCTGTGTTCAGTGATGTGTTTGATTGACAGCTGTGTTCAGTGATGTGTTTGATTGACAGCTGTGTTCAGTGATGTTTGATTGACAGCTGTGTTCAGTGATGTTTGATTGACAGCTGTGTTTAGTGATGTTTGATTGACAGCTGTGTTCAGTGATGTTTGATTGACAGCTGTGTTCAGTGATGTTTGATTGACAGCTGTGTTCAGTGGTGTGTTTGATTGACAGCTGTGTTCAGTGATGTGTTTGATTGACAGCTGTGTTCAGTGATGTTTGATTGACAGCTGTGTTCAGTGATGTTTGATTGACAGCTGTGTTTAGTGATGTTTGATTGACAGCTGTGTTCAGTGATGTTTGATTGACAGCTGTGTTCAGTGGTGTGTTTGATTGACAGCTGTGTTCAGTGATGTTTGATTGACAGCTGTGTTCAGTGATGTTTGATTGACAGCTGTGTTCAGTGGTGTGTTTGATTGACAGCTGTGTTCAGTGATGTTTGATTGACAGCTGTGTTCAGTGATGTTTGATTGACAGCTGTCTCAGCCGTGTCTCCTCTGCATCCTCACTCATTAATTTGAGTGCGCTTATGAAGCAGGGGCTTCTGGGTAATTGCCCTCGCTGCCGCTTTAAACGGGCGGTAACGGGATTGCGTGGATAATTATCTCACGTGTTCAGCTGCTGATCAATCACTGAGTCAAGCTCAACCACAGGAGTTTGTGTTCCTAACTAATACTCATGAGATTAAACTATTTGACTGAAGATCGTCTGCGAGATTATCATTAACACAGAACCGACATCGTAATTAATTTCAGTTAGTTTGTTCTGAACCCCAGCTAACAAAACTCATTTCATAACTGATGAACTTTACAGTTATTGAGCTGATCTGAATCATGACTCTATTGTCTCCAAATCCCTGAGTTCAGGTGTTCAGCCCCTTCATGGCCACAGGTGTGTAAATCAAGCTCTAGGCCTGCAGACGCTTCTACACACATTAGTGAGAGAATGGGCCGCTCTCTGGAGTGTGTGTGTGTGTGTGTGTGTGTGTGTGTGTGTGTGTTCGCGTGTTCGCTTCTACACACATTAGTGAGAGAATGGGCCGCTCTCTGGAGTGACCAATCACGCTTCTCTGTCTGACAATCCCATGGTCGAGTCTGGGTTTGGCGGTTGCCTGGAGAACGGGACTTGCCTGACTGCATTGTGCCAAGTGTGATGTTTGGTGGAGGGGGGGGGGGGGTTATGACACTTGACTTTGATTGGATTTTACTACCCCTTACTATCAATATTTTGACATTTGGGCTGTTACATCGACCTATGTTTCCGATTTTCTGGCGCTGGTTTCGTCTCGATCGGACTAGCGGTTTAGAAGATATCAGCTAATGTTTTTAAAGCGCTAAATTACCGCGCTGCACAAACCATACGCCGAAACCTGGCAAGTCTGGTATCATTGGACTCAGCAAGGATTCAGGAGACAAAAAAAGTTTGTTCATAACGTTTGTTCTTAACGTTTGTTCATAACGTTAGCTAAAGCTAAAGTTGTTTGGGACAGCGGTAAATAAAGAGACTCGTTTAACACACTTTATGCTGCACTTCATATTTCCCATCATCCTCTGTTGTAGGATTAGGCTTCTTCTGTTTGATATGCAGCACATCTCCTGAATATTAATGTGCTCTGATTGAATATTTATCAGTGGTTTATTTATAACGTGTCTCAGTGTCCGGCGTGTTTCCCGGCGGGTGTGGCGAGACCGTAATCTGGCGTCAGCCTGTGGAACATGTTCAGTGTGTTCAACGGAAGACTGAGGACGGCTGGTGTTAAACACAGCGCTCTCATTCCTTCAGATTAAAGCTGCTGATATGCTCTCATGTTGAAAAGCTTCACGACTGAATAACAGAATCTTCCTCAGATATGAGAAATTCAGATCCAGCTCTACAGGAGACTAGAGTCATGACTGAGCTCAGGGTTAGGGCTGATCGCACCACAAGACATATTACAGTCCAGAGTGTCTTCAGTGTGTCTTCAGAGTGTCTTCAGAGTGTCTTCAGAGTGTCTTCAGAGTGTCTTCAGAGTGTCTTCAGAGTGTCTTCAGAGTGTCTTCAGTGTGTCTTCAGAGTGTCTTCAGTGTGTCTTCAGAGTGTCTTCAGTGTGTCTTCAGTGTGTCTTCAGTGTGTCTTCAGAGTGTCTTCAGAGTGTCTTCAGTGTGTCTTGAGTGTGTCTTCAGTGTGTCTTCAGAGTGTCTTCAGTGTGTCTTCAGTGTGTCTTCAGTGTGTCTTCAGAGTGTCTTCAGTGTGTCTTCAGAGTGTCTTCAGTGTGTCTTCAGAGTGTCTTCAGTGTGTCTTCAGTGTGTCTTCAGTGTGTCTTCAGAGTGTCTTCAGTGTGTCTTCAGTGTGTCTTCAGAGTGTCTTCAGTGTGTCTTCAGAGTGTCTTCAGTGTGTCTTCAGAGTGTCTTCAGTGTGTCTTCAGTGTGTCTTCAGTGTGTCTTCAGTGTGTCTTCAGTGTGTCTTCAGAGGAGTGTCTTCAGTGTGTCTTGAGTGTGTCTTCAGAGTGTCTTCAGAGTGTCTTCAGAGTGTCTTCAGAGTGTCTTGAGTGTGTCTTCAGAGTGTCTTCAGAGTGTCTTCAGAGTGTCTTGAGTGTGTCTTCAGAGTGTCTTCAGAGTGTCTTCAGAGTGTCTTCAGAGTGTCTTCAGAGTGTCTTCAGAGTGTCTTGAGTGTGTCTTGAGTGTGTCTTGAGTGTGTCTTGAGTGTGTCTTGAGTGTGTCTTGAGTGTGTCTTCAGTGTGTCTTCAGAGTGTCTTCTGAGTGTTAATGGTTTATTTCCCATCATGCCGTGTGTTTCAGGTCTGTGAGCAGTCATGACCAAATCATATGAGTTCAACTGGCAGAAGCGCATTCCTGACTTCCTGCAGGACGGAGCCGCATTCGACCGATTCGATGAGGTAAACGTCCTGATCTCGTCACACACTCACACACTCACACACTCGCACACACACTCGCACACACAACTCGCACACACACTCGCACACACACTCGCACAATAGGGGCGGCAGTGGCTCAGTGGTTCATGTAGGTTGTCTACAAACCGGAAGGTTGGTGGTTCGATCCCCGGTTCCACCTGACCAAGTGTCGAGGTGTCCATGAGCAAGACACCTAACCCCAGCTGCTCCCGACGAGCTGGATGGCGCCTTGCATGGCAGACACCGCCGTCGGGGTAGTGAATGGGTGAATGTGAGGCAAAATGTAAAAGCGCTTTGGATGGCCGTAGGTCTGTTAAAAGCGCTATATAAATGCAGTCCCATTTACCATTTACACACACAAACACACACTCTCACACACTCTCACACACTCTCACACCACACACACACACACACAAACACACACTCGCAAAACCACACTCTCACACACACAAACACACACTCTCTCACACACACACACACACTCGCAAACACTCGCAAATACACACTCTCACACACAAACAAGTCAAGTCAACTTTATTTACATAGCGCTTTTAACAATGCAGATTGTTTCAAAGCAGCTTTACAGTGTTAAACAGGAAAATAATGCAGCATAATTTTATTCAGCCATTCTGGAGAAACCGCTGATGTCATCAGCTCATTTCAATTATCATACAGTGACAGTGTGGGGCTTTAGATCAATAATTCGATCAGTAATTTAGTTTATATGTATGTGTTAATTTAGTTAATAATTAGATTTATTTCGATATTTAGTTGAAAAATGTAGTGTCCCCCAACTGAGCACGCCAAGCCAGAGGCAACAGTGGCAAGGAAACCACAAACCCCATCAGGAGCAGAATGGAGGAAAATAAACCCTTGGAGAAACCAGGCTCAGTCGGGGGGGCAGTGTCTCCTCTGGCCAATTAACAAACAGCATATGATTATTTATTCTGGCAACTTTACAGGTCAGAGGTCATATTAGATCGGAATATTCGAAGGATCGGAGTCATCACGCCGGAGACTGGTTTATTGAGGATGCCGTGACGATGAGGCAGTTTCAGGAGGAGGATAATCACGGTCCTCGTCAGACACTTCAGGGTCATGTGTTGGTCATGTGTTGGTCATGTGTTGGTCATGTGTTGGTCTTGTGTTGGTCATGTGTTGGTCATGTGTTGGTCCTGTGTTGGTCTTGTGTTGGTCATGTGTTGGTCATGTGTTGGTCATGTGTTGGTCATGTGTTGGTCATGAGTTGGTCATGTGTTGGTCTTGTGTTGGTCATGTGTTGGTCATGTGTTGGTCATGAGTTGGTCATGTGTTGGTCATGTGTTGGTCCTGTGTTGGTCATGTGTTGGTCTTGTGTTGGTCTTGTGTTGGTCATGTGTTGGTCATGTGTTGGTCTTGTGTTGGTCTTGTGTTGGTCATGTGTTGGTCATGTGTTGGTCATGAGTTGGTCATGTGTTGGTCATGTGTTGGTCTTGTGTTGGTCATGTGTTGGTCATGTGTTGGTCATGAGTTGGTCATGTGTTGGTCATGTGTTGGTCCTGTGTTGGTCATGTGTTGGTCATGTGTTGGTCCTGTGTTGGTCATGAGTTGGTCATGTGTTGGTCATGTGTTGGTCATGTGTTGGTCATGTGTTGGTCTTGTGTTGGTCATGTGTTGGTCATGTGTTGGTCATGAGTTGGTCATGAGTTGGTCATGTGTTGGTCTTGTGTTGGTCATGTGTTGGTCATGTGTTGGTCATGAGTTGGTCATGTGTTGGTCATGTGTTGGTCCTGTGTTGGTCATGTGTTGGTCTTGTGTTGGTCATGTGTTGGTCATGTGTTGGTCATGTGTTGGTCTTGTGTTGGTCTTGTGTTGGTCATGTGTTGGTCATGTGTTGGTCAGAGTTGGTCATGTGTTGGTCATGTGTTGGGTCCTGTGTTGGTCATGTGTTGGTCATGTGTTGGTCATGTGTTGGTCTTGTGTTGGTCATGTGTTGGTCATGTGTTGGTCATGTGTTGGTCATGTGTTGGTCATGTGTTGGTCTTCTCTGGGCGCAGGTCCACCATCTGATCTGGATACGGCCCGGATCCGGCTGACTGCAGTAAACCTCAGGATAAACAGAGAGACTATCATTAGCGTAGATGCCATTCTTCTGATGATGTCCACGAGTACATCAGGTGTTATGGGAAGTGTTCCCCGGTTCCGGCTGACCTAGTTAATGCAGCCTAACAATCATTTAATTGAGAAAGTGTTTTATGTGTATGCCACAGTAAAGAGATGTGTTTTAGTCTAGATTTAAACTGACAGAGTGTGTCTGCTTCCCCGAACAATGTTAGGAAGAGTTCCAGAGTTTCGGAGCTAAATAGGAAAAGGATCGACCGCCCTGCAGTTGATTTGGATATTCTCGGTATGATCAACTGGCCAGAGTTTAGAGAGCGCAGTAGACCTGATGGAGGATAATGTGTAAAGAGCTCGCTCAAGTACTGGAGATAAACCATTTAGTGCTTTGTAAGTAATAAGCAAGATTTTAAAATGTATGCGATGTTTAATAGGCAGCCAGTGCAGTGTTGACAGAAGCGGCTAATATGGTCATACTTCCTGGTTCTAGTAAGAACTGGAGCTGCTGCGTTTTGGACCAGCTGGAGTTTATTTATTAAGCGAGCAGGGCAACCACCCAGTAGAGCATTACAATAATCTAACCTTGAGCTCATGAACGCATGAACTAACTGTTCAGCATTTTGCATTGAGAGCATGTGCCGTAATTTAGATATATTTTTAAGATGGTAGAAAGCAGTTTTACAGATGCTAGAAACGTGGCTTTCAAACGAAAGATTGGTATCAAAGAGCACACTCCCAGGTTCCTCACTGACGACGAGGACTTGACAGAACAGCCATCAAGTGTTAGACAGTATTCTAGGTTACTACTTGTGGAGCTTTTTCTGAATTGAGTTGCAGGAAATTACCGGTCATCCAATGTTTTATATCAGCTATGTATTCCGTTCATTTTGTGAATTGGTAAGTTTCTTCAAGGGCGTGAAGAAATATAGAGCTGAGTATCGTCAGCATAACAATGAAAACTAACGCCATGCTTCCTAATGATATCTCTTCATTTACTGCTACAAACTGATAACGGTCGCATAGGTGTGATTTAAACCATGATAATGCAATTCCACTAATGCCGACATCATTCTCAAGTCTCTTCAAAAGAATGTTGTGGTTGATAGTATCAAATGCAGCGCTAAGATGGAGTAACACTAATAGAGAGATACAGCCACGATCGGATGATAAGAGTAAATCATGTGTAACTCTGATGAGAGCAGTCTCAGTGCTATGATACGCTCTAAATCCTGACTGGAAATCCTCACAGATACCATTTCTTTCTAAAAAGGAACATAATTGTGAAGACACTGGCCTTTTCAAGTG